>JAUKNM010000134.1:397500-562492 GCA_030765045.1 Tenodera sinensis
CTTTTACCTTCAATTTCATATGTTGGGTAGTTGGTGATGCAATGTCAATTGAACAAAAGCTCCTTGGAAGATGAGCAAAGGGAAGAGCAAGTTAGGGGGAAGGTCTAAAGCTCGCATTCTGTCCAGTATTAACCCTGGCCAATACGAACGCACTACTGCATGACTACATAAACCTTCATGTTTGCATCTCGAATTACCTAATACTGCTAGTGTTTATCAGATCATTTTTATTTTACTGGATTCCAGATCTCAGTGAGTATGGATCCCTGATCTACACATCGTAACAGTAACATCTATTTTCTGGAAACTGGTGCACATAGCAATTAATTCAAATACTTGTATGTATTCTTAGGCACTACCATGCGCAGTGTGGCCACCAGATTAAAAGAACATGAGCGTCACACCAGATTGGGACATCAATCAATCGTCTGTGGCAGAGCACGCCTTATTACTCGGCCATGATGTCAATCTTAAGTTAGTTTATTTCCCATTTATTATTACAATATCTAGCATATACAGATTTGTACATATTTAACATATATAGTATACAACAAATACAAAATCTTACATAGACCCTTTGGAGTTGCAATTTCCCATGCCCCATTATAAGTCAACCTTAAAGAAACCCGAGTCCTGTCTTCTACAGTTAACTACTATGTCCGACTACAAAGGGAAGCCATAGAAATCTACAAACACAAAGACAACTTAAATCGCAATGAAGAAATAGTTCGTGTACAGAAAGCATGGATACCGGTCTTAGACAAACTTTCAGACACACACAACAGTTGTAATAAAACCCCACCTACAACCAACCCGCCAAACGATACGAGCCAATTACTACCGTAACCAGCGCAACAATGCCCCGCCCACCCCCGCCATATAAAAAAAACCTTAACGGACATTAACGGTCTTTGCTTCCACATCTCTCTCACCCTCTCTGCTTCCACATTCGAACTCTGACCAGTGCAGACAGCGGATCGTGTTTACCCTGATGATGTCAAGCGCAGTACTTGGCGAAACGTTGGTATCTACAATGCCTTCTAGAGCACGGCCTACAAGCCCGGAAGAACTAAACATATCTAATAGCTAAGCAATTATCATTCACTCAACTCTAACACTCAACTCTAACAACAGACATCAACACTAAAAAACTGCTCACAGTCTGTCCTATTTATACTGGAGTAACTTCTTTCGAGTTATTTCCACGTGCACGTGTGCATGAGTCAGTAAAGAAGCTTCTAGAGCTTGCCGGACACTACGGTGTTATCACGCTGTTCGATCTCATACACACAGTTGCTAGTTGTCCTGTAGCCCCAGACCTCCTCCACTCCTCGCCGTCCTTGTGACGGTCACGCACACACACAACCGCTCGTCGTATCCTAGGTCACCGGACCCTCTTGTCCGTATATTGTTGAACCGCCCAATGCCACCATACAAATACCTAGCAGAATATAATTTATTTTCAAAACAAAAATTATGAAATAAAAAACTGAATTGCAAAACTGGTTTATTTATATTCTTTGAGCCTGAGGGCTTCTTTTTCTTGTGGAGGGGTGGACAGTAAGAAAGCTTTAATGCCACACAGATAGCTGTCAATGACGAAAGAAGAACAATCTAGAATATACTGGCTTATTATAATCGGAAATCTAGATACAAAGCAATGGTTTGAAGTAAGTACCGATATAACGTCAGCAAACAAGTCCCTTCTTACTACTGACCCTTAGATAGGAACTCATGGAAGGTCTTAAAGCAGGAAAGGCAAGGCAGAGGGCAAGATTACCTTAAGAAATTATTGGATGGGTGACGGTTGTGCTTTATACTTATATATTTGCAAGACACATAGTCTGCTCTTGCCCTCATATTCCTTACCTATGAATCCTCGAAATGACGTTACATCACACAGCTGTGCTACATCACTCGCATAAATGAGTGTCTCTGCCTTATATGTAAGAAAAACACACTGAACAAGTAGTATAAGGTGTTACGTATAAGGCTTATATTCTTGTTTAACAAGGGAAATAAGCAAATGGGTATTAGCAAATTGCAGAGGCAAAGTATAGAAAATGCAAGATTGTCGCACACCAACAGAGCTTAAGTTTCTTCCCTTGTAAGCAGAGAGTTCCATTAATTAGCTAATGCAAGTGTACATGACTATGAATATGACTATGTTCCTTACTGGTCGGTAGAAATAAGTACCTAGTGCCATGTATAGCACTAAAAACGAAAAAGAATAATTTCAAATGGAGTTTGTAGACGCTCTGTATGCTAAGAATAATAATGCATATTCAAGATAAGAAAATCAAAACATAATTCTAAAACGACTTTGGATCAAAGGAGAAAGTCAAAATGTGATTCTCATTTGTATAGCTACCTGGACTTCATTGAACTATTTTGTGCAAATACTTTATTAGTAAAATGATCCTGAATACCTTATCATGAATAAGTATTAATCTCCTTGCAATAATTTCGGGATGAAGCTTATTTAATAACAACAATGACAACAAGGATAATAAAAATAAATACAATAATAATAATAATAATAATAATAATAATAATAATAATAATAATAATAATAATAATAATAATAATAATAATAATAATAATAATAATAATAATAATAATAATAATAATAATAATAATAATAATAATAATAATAATAATAATAATAATAATAATAATAATAATAATAATAATAATAATAATAATAATAATAATAATAATAATAATAATAATAATAATAATAATAATAATAATAATAATAATAATAATAATAATAATGGCCGTCGGAGACTGGAACAGGATAAACATCTTTCCAAATAAAATTCAAAACAATGAAACACTAAAGAGTTAAGTAACAATGATGTCTGCCGTAAGAAAATATCCAGAAGGGCAGTAATAAAAACAAAGTGGAACGACAGAAGTAGTAAAGGGGCATGGCAGAGTATTTGCTTACCAACACTGTACGGTTATATCTAGAGGGCGGAAGATTGGCGCACATGGGTTCTACTACTGCTACACGCGCATGTACACAGCTACAGGCGCTTGCTGTTCCGCGAGTATGTACGATAGCTGTGCGGTACCGGTTACCTCCTTCACTCTTCATGCCCAGCTAAGCTGTATCACATGTGGCCGCACGTGGTTCCGTGCTCCAGTTATATCACATTATACCACATTAGATCGGGGTGATTCCATGCAACCAACTGTACCCTAAACTTAGGCCTTAACGTTTCCTTCGTACATTTCCTTTCTAGGTTATCATTTTATTTAATGTTTCATTAGTGTCTATCACTTGAGGAACAGTACGCAGTACTATAGCCCACTAAACTCCACTCCAAGGCATAGTATTCATAGAAAAGCTCACTGTCTTATCGTTCAGCATATCAAGCAGGATATCTCAGGCAGTAGCGTCTGTGGTCCACATTGGGAAAGTTGTGACATTGATTCCGATGGCCAAGGTTCCTGATCTATAGATTGCTACGTGAATGCAGGGAAAGTTCATTGCATCACCGAATTTCGTTTTCCTCCGTTTCACCTCACTTCCTATTTCATTTCATTCTTCACTCCTTGGTTCTTTAAGGGTTGACTCGCGTCTACAGGTATCTCGGGCGCTGCATGGCAGGGAGAAAGGATGCTCTCGGTTAACCTCCGTCCCCTGGCGGTGCGGTCTCCAACTCCCGAGCCTCCCAGGGGGGATGTGGGCCGCCAGTTGTAATAGACGCCACCGGGAAGCTTCAATCTAGAATCATTAGGCACCCTCCCCTCTAGTCTGTCAGGGCCTCAGGATCGGCCTCCGTGTGTATCCTCTCACCTCACCTCTCCCTCCGCTTGTGGTGGCACAGTTACAAAAGGTCACGTGGCCGAGTTGCCTAAGTCCCTGTCCATTGTACTTGCCTTGCTTTAACTTAAGATTCCCCACTGGTTCAAATGTGTCTCCATAACATTTGTAAAGCATTAGTTTAATTGGCTTCTTTCGTTTTGCAGCCCTAAGCTATATTTAAACACACAATATTTTTGTGCGTAAACCTATATTCAGCATCCATGGGAATTTAAAAAAAAAAAACAGCAGTAATTTAAGAATACCTGCAACGATTTCAAACTGGTGAGATACACCTCCTTCAGCAGTCGCAAAAAGCATTTAACTGTGATGACTATGTTGCAGAAAGCACACAGCTGCGTGAATAGAGATTAATGAAAAGCAAACATAAAAATGAGTAGTAAAGCAGCTTAGAATTCCCAGAGACGCCAGTAGAGTTTGGTGGGAATTTGTACGAAAACACTGTTAGCTCTTGGGAACACAGTTTATTTCGAAAGAGGAACTGGTCTTTTACATGAATGTGCTCTCTAAGAGTATTCCCCAAACAGTGAATTAAATATTCGCTTTCGAAACATGCATGAGATATGGGAGTAAAATACTCCTGCAGAACCATTATCATTTGCATGCAGAGCTATTAAAAATGCATCAAGTCTGGGTAATCCGGAGGAAGAATTTGGCAGAATTTACCATCATGGATACCAATTTTCTGAGAACGGGGTATATTGCACACATAATGAAAATTTTGTTTCTAAGTTTAAAGCAGCATTTTTAGATTATATTTTTAAATGCTTGACAAATGTCTCCATGTGCATACTCTACTTAAGAGGACATTTGCTCTTAGCACAGGTGATGGAAAGTCACTAGGAGATGAACATTATTCAACAAATTACCAAAATGCAGCTTTCTTCATTGCTTAATTTTACATCAGCGTCTTTATTAAATGTTCTTTCAGAGAAATGTGGGAGTTTTGAAATTCCTAATTTAAATTGTACTTGCCATTTTTGTAAACGATTATGGCTAGGATACTCGTTACAGCCTACGGTTGCAGTTGTAGACTATGTAAGTTGATTCATTAGTTATCCAGTTATTCTGAGATACTAGTCCTAAAAAACAAAGCGCTGTGCTAAAATCACAATGCCTGGTAATACGCCATCCCTTAGTAAATTCAAATAAAATTTACTTAGTCGTCCTTCACAGTAAGTGAAGATTGTCTATATCTTTGTCAGCTCCAAAAATATTAAGGTTATGGGCACACAAAAACCGTATAACTATAGAACTGATACTCGGTGATGCATACACATACATGAATAGATTTTGTCTCTATTTTGAATGCTGAGAAATTCACCTTAATATAATTTCTTTATGGATGGAACCTTATTTCACTTACATGTGTATGTTAATATTAAAAAGCGATAATATTGTCATGAAAAATATAACCTGCTTCTTGAAGTACAAGGGTTAATGAAAAAATACGAATACTACGCCTTATTAGAAATGACACACATACTTTGGGGGAGCTTGTGAATTTAAACCTTACTGCCATTTTGAAAAATTCATTGAGAGGAATAAAGATAACATCACGGATTTTTAGAAGGGATTTGCAACAGTACACGCAAAGTGCTTTTCTAACAGAAAATTCACGAAGTGTTAAATAGCTATATTCAGTAAAATTAAAGCCCATTATTTCCTGGTTTATGAATGTTAAAACATAAAAGTCCAAGACTAATTCACCCACTTTAGATGAAATTAAACCTGGCATTTGTGAAGAAACATTTTTCCATGTGAAATACAAGTGTAATATTAGATTAAAGAACACATGTTCGAAATTCTTGAAAAATGGATGCAGACAGTCAGATATTCACTTGTGGCTTGACTGAAAAAATTTCTCTTGATTTTAAGTGCTTAATTGTTTAAAAATCTTAAAGAAATAAAACTGAATACACTTTATTGCATAATTTATGACACTCGCTTAGCGGCACTCTTGACTGGTTTGCTGCGGACGGGAAAACTGTACTCGTACGCACGATTACATTGCATATTGTTCTCTGGCTGCAATTCATATACGTATTAAAGGCTTTTAATTCACTGTTATGGTTTACCACTATAATATGATGTGACAAAATGACCATTTGGCAAATCCCACTTCTGACACCATTGTGACAAAAACAAGATCACACCGGTTACATTTCTGTGTAACTGTGCTTTCTACAACATAGTCATCACCGTTAAATGCTTTTTGCGTCTACTGAAAGAAGTGTATCTTACCAGTGTGAAACTGCTAACATTACTGCTGTTTCTTTAAATTCCTATTTTTTTTTTTTTTTATATTTCATTTATGTTGCATACAACAACTATTACAGCCGCCTACTGTGGTTTGGCAAATTACATAATCAAGTTTATAACAATTATTAGCTTATAACCTTCCCCTCCACTCTGTCAGGGCTTCGTCTGTATCCTTTCATCTCACTTCTCCTTCCAGGGCGTCCGCTTGTGGTGGCACAGAAATTCCCATTAATGCTTAATTTTTCTTTACGCACAAAAATATTATCTGTTTAAATATAGCTTAGGGCTGTGAAACGAAAGAAAGCAATTAAACAAATGCTTTACAAATGTTATGGAGACACATTTGAACCAGTGGTCAATTTTAAGTTAAAGTAAGGCAAGTACAATGGACAGGGACTTAGGCACCTCGGCCACGTGGCCTTTTGTAACTTCTTCAAAGAAGCTCAGACACTTCTCGGATCATCTGGAAAAAACCCCTTTGTGTTTCAGCTTGATTGCTGTTAATCACATTTACACAAACAGTCGCGCGAGGCAACCTGACCTTGCCAGTTTATTTGCTAGCCGGCCTGGTATGTGGTGTGAAGTAGCTTGGCTCCGACAGTCCTTTGTTGTGCGCCATGCCCGGCGTCACAGTATTATGGTACTGTAACTAAATGAAGCAGTAAAAATGTTTAAGTAGTTAATTTATGGAAGTATTTGCTCTCATGACAGTGTGCTGCCAACGTGTAGTTGTCACTGTCGTAATTTTCCAAGCTATGTTGATTCACTTCACACCGCGTCATGCAATACATCACACATTCAAGATCACGAGTAACGTACTTTTAATTGGACGTGAGTAAGAGAAGACTAAGGTGTTTTTACATTTAAATTTCACCCTATTGTGCACAATTACTCTTGCGCTTTATTATTTCATCGCCATGATCTTGTTTTATTACCTACCCATAAACTGGATACAAATGGAAGCTCTCCAAAATAAAATTTTGAGCAACACGCATTCACAAGATTTTGTCAAGTAGATATAATGTAATTATGTGACCATAAATTGTAGCTTATGTTTTAATGCTGGTGCAGTATACACGATATTGTCAGGATGACTGAGCGTCTGACTGAAATAAGGGGCTATCCAGCTCCCAGAGAAGTATTTAGTTTGGAATTAATAGTAAAACTTAAACTAAGAGAAGAAAATAATGTATAGATAGTATCAAAAAACATTTGTAAACGATGCTTGTAGCAGAAACAAAATAGAGGCATCTAAAGGCATAAAAATTGATAATTACAGTGCCACAAACCAGTATTTTACCATATGCTTATATGTACAAGAGGGAATGTGATGGATTGTGGTTTCTATACAGCAGACACCCTCGTAGTAATTTAGTTCCAACAATGAGCACGGCATTCGCAGCTATGCAGAGATACTGTGTAGTATAATGGCGATCTGCTATACCTATAGATAGTGGCGGGTGAACTTAGAGATATGGCAAAGGTTGCTGGTTGTATATAAGAATTCTTTATACTTATTAAAATAACGTCATGTTTAAGATAATTTTGGACAAACTATTCTTTGACACTTTAGGCATTATTTCAAATGATCTGATAATTTGTATCAATAGAATTTAAATACAAGGACACATGAAACATAGAATCTGCTAGCGTAGGTCTTGCTTTCATTGCCAGTAACATTGCTCTCAGTAACTGTTGGTTCTATTATTTGTTACACTTTTGTATCAGAAACGAGAGAAGAGATTCTTTGTCCAACACAAAGCAAACACGGTGACTATTGATCAAGAGGAAAGAGCGTTCGCAACGGACGCTAATGCTAAAGGCAACTCCAATGAAACTAAAGAGGTAATCAAGTAGAAGTACGACTTTTAGAATTCACAGCATGAGGATGGGGTGGGTTATGAAGTTTGTATTCCTCCCTTTGGAAAAGTTAGTATCTCTGGAGCCTGGCACATCTTAGACCACCAAAGTTTTTGTCATGATTTTATATTATAATGGTTACCAAAATGCTAGACTGAAAATAGATGCTCCTAGAGTTTTAACAAATTATTTGGTATTCAGGATAGGTTGTCTTTTCATGTCACTATGGATTTTATACACAGAACACTAAGTTGGACCATACTAATATTGTGTTTTAAACCAACGATTTTATAAAGAATGTAATATTTCGTAGGTTAATATAGTCCAAAATTATGGATGTAGGGAGTACACAGAGTATCTTACCCGTAAGCTACAAACGAACGACTCTACTAAATAGCCTTTGTCGGTTTCTAAGCATTTGTCCCAAATTAAATAATATGTAATGCGATCTAGACCCATACGTAGCACATGCTCCATGTCCGGTCCAAAGAGATCAGGTATGAAAGCTCAGTTGCGAAGTAAATATCATGCATGACTCGCGTCAACGCTGGCAGTGTACCAGCCATCTCTCCGGGTTAAACAAATGGGTGGTTTGTGTGCAGAACTACTCATTGGTTTTCAGGTAGATACATGATGTATTGCTGTGCAACCAACTTTATGGTACAGTCTTGAATTCAGTAATAAATAAATTAAGAAATACTACAAACAAAGTATAATGTTGTAAGAATATAAATACATTGTAGGTTTCATACTAATGAACAACTTAGAATATGCACAAATAAGACAAATAAAACTCATTTTCACCGTCTTCTTGCTGTAATAGTATAGTTGAGCAGATTTACAAGGAACTACAGACAAGGCATCATCGTATAAGGCGAAAATAACTCTATAAGCTTGGTATTAATCGAAAGCTTACAAGACAAATCCATGGATCACCCAAAATAAGTAATTTTCCGTATTCTTTAAGCGCTTCTAACAGCGAAGAAAATAACAGTGAACTGTAAGCAAAGCATCATCGTACCAGGACTGGATAACTCACGGAATTGCTTGAGTGACCTGTTTTTAATTGATAAACGTGCAGTTATCAGGGCAGGGTTATGAACGAGCTGCTCTCAGAGAGGACCAGTTGCCCTGCTCTGCTACACACTAACTAAATGTTCAAGTTTGATACTAATGGACACTTATCGCAAGTGACACTTGCATGAGTTGTGTCAGATCATTGTGGTAAGTTGGTCAAAATTGTATATACAGTTTTTTATTGTCTTATGTGAATAACTAGCCGCTTTGAAGAATTTTATGTATAATATGCATATGTTCTAAATGTATTTGTGCAATTAATTATGCTTCAGCGGTGATCAGCCATGTTAAATTTAATAATGTCGAGTTTTGGGCCATAGGAGACCCCATGGTCATTATCAGGAACTGAATCAATAAACGTCCCTCTCAAACTTATGGCCTTCATCAGGAACTGAGTAAGAAATAAATAGTCATCTCAAAATCATGTAATTCTTCAGGAAACACTGATTATTTTTAAGACGTCGAGATTGCATGGCCTTCTGGAACTGAATAATAAAAATAAACGCCATCTCAAAATCCGTGGCCTTCTTCGGGAACTTAATGGACCATCTTGTATTTGTGCATGTAAATATGAAATATTTAAACCTTGGCACCAGATTTATCACGTCCTCAACCCTATCATTACCTCAAGAATATTTTCTAAACTTGCTGCAAACGTTGTGGTATGAAGTACATTTATGTGCAATACCTGAGAGACGGAGGTGCAAATGTTTCAACAGCGTTGTGGGAACAGCGGCTTATGGAAGCTCAGCAATATTAGAAACGCTTAAGTGTGTGGAGCATATACGGAAAAAATGGGCTCACATTTGAGAAAACTACAAAGATATGAAAAGTGCACATCTTTCTGATGGTAAATCTGTGAATAGAAGAGGTCGACTCACAGTAGCAGAATTTGATGAGCTACAGAATTATTATGGAATGACCATCCGCAGAAATGTAGGAAATATTGAAGATATGAGGAAAAATTTGGAGTAATTTCTTCCACAGGTGCTCGACACATAAAAAATATATCCTACAGGAGCCGAGTCATGGTGTGGGTATCAACGTTCACTAGTAATAGGCCATGAAGCATAAACATACTACCACCTGCTGCACGTCAAGAAATTAGGCCAGTTTATAAAACTCTTTCTGATCCAAATCTACTCAAGCAATGCCTCCATGGCAAGACACAAAATCAGAGCATTCAACTGCTTCATATGGCAAACACTCACTAGAACCGTGCATGTTGGAGAAAAAGTGCTGAGAATTGTGTACTAGTTGCACTAATTTGCTTCAATGATGGTTCATAAGTAGGGTACAAGTGAGGACAAAAATGGATATCAAATCAAGTAAAAACACGGAGTAAACACTGATGGGTTGTGACCAAGTTACCAAGTCTTAAAAAGTGGTACTAATGATGACCAGGGAGGGAAGAATGAAGAAATGAAGCCCAAAAGAGAAAGAAACGACAGGGAAGCCCTGGCTCAGTATGGCTCATCGCCCAGATTCCTAATGATGGTTAGTGCAATTTTCACCCATGTGTTTAACGTTATACTCAATTTACTTTGGAAGTTGTTGGTACCCTTTGTAAAAAAGTATTATAGATACACTAGTGAAACTTTTAATGTATGTTACCAGATCAATGGCAGAGTTCCCCCTGTATAATCACTGCACCTTGCTGGAAATTTCACATTTTTAATACCTTATATGGGAGAAAAAAGTTTTATAATAACTTAAATGTTTCCCCTGGAAGCATTATAATGCGTGCAATTCATTTATTTTAGTAAGGGAACCGTCCATTGCTTATAGATAGATGTGAATAAAATGTATATTTAATCTGACGAGTATGAGAGGAGAAAATACACTAAGCATTGCTTCCTAATGCTGTTGTTAGGGGAAAAAAATATTGTTAAAATGTTTTTTAAGCAGTGTGATTTAGAACTTGTCATTGTGCACATTTAAAAAGTAAAAGTGGTAGGGAATTGCCACCAAAGATCGTGGTTTTCTGACTACTAGTATTCATAGTATGTGGCAGCGAATATGACCTTAATTTTTGCCAATTTCGTATGGTTAAACTACCAAAGTGCTTTAAAATTTCCTCGTCTTTATGTACATAAATTCTCACCAGGAAAAATATATTGGAAACAAAATACACTAGATTTCGCAACACACACTTCATTTGACACTAACGGCTTATGCAGAGCCTTCACTCAGACCCACGTTTGGGCTAACGGCAATTTTATTGGAACCGGTAAAAACGCTATTTGCTGGTGTGATCAGATACTCCTACCCCTTTAAGTTCAAGACTATAGATTTATCATGTAAATTGTAACTATAATAATCACATATCTTCATGGTAAAATAACTTTGAAACGTTGTCCTTGTGCTGTTTTACATCTCACGCCTTTTTAATACAATTTACGTTAATGCTCATCAATTCTTCATAAAAAACACCATGCTCTGTCCAAAAAACATTAAGAGAGGTGGAGGGTGAAATTTCTATCTTACACAATTTTAAGGCTACATACTTCATTTTGTACTATTAGGCAGAGTTTCATTTTTTGTATGCTAATTAGATAATTGAAAATTGCTTTGCAAAATATCTGCAAAATTCAAAATTAAACTCACTAAGTTTTTTGAAAAAAGGTTTGAATTTTTTTCACAAAACCACAAGTTCATTTAGAAAAACTTAACGTACAAGCTTTGTAATGGGTATGTTAATTGGAAGGGAAATTAAAAAAATATATAAACAAAGCAAACATTTCAAAATTTCATGATCTGTATCACTACCATCATTTTTGCTTTATCTCAAAAAGTACAAAGTTTATCCTAAATTCCATGCATAAGTACTTTGTCATGCTCTATAGAACGTACAGTAAAAATTAAAGGAAAAAAAAAGAGGATCACAATAATCTGGAGGAGCAGAAATTTTTTAAGTGTTTTTTCACCCTGGAAATTTGCACAAATTTAAATTGGGGCCAAATTCCTATGGTTTTTCTTTTTCTTTCTTTTTTTTTAAATTAACGTCCTCCAACATTGTGTCATATCGGACGAATGAATGAAATGAAATGGGTGAAATGATGCTCAAATGAGCCCGAGGTCCATGGAGCTTTAAGTTACCCGACATTCGTCTTCTCAGGGTAGGGAAAACCTCGGAAAAAAACCTTACCCGGATAACTTACCCTAAGCGAGATTCGAACTCGCGACCTCTTGAACGTGAGGCAGACACGCTAACCATCACGCTACTGAGGTGGGCAAATTCCTATGTAAATGCTCTGTTTTAAGAGAAATATGATTTGTTATTAGAGTAAAATGAAAAGGCAATAGAAATGTGTTACAAAGAATAAAATTATTAACTGATTTAATTTCAAACACCTGTTTATAATAACAGTTTGAAGCAAATACTAAGATTTCTACACTATTAAAACTAAATTAAACTAGTTGAGGCGTTGACATGTGAAAGGCAACAAGTAAAAACAAATCAGATTTTTCATTAAAAAGGTAGTAAGACATGTCGCTAATGGTATAGGCACAGCAGTAAGTCAAAGTTGTGAGCAGTCGAGTTCCTACGAACGATGCAAGATGGCACTTGTGGTAACAACACGTGATTTTACATGGAGATGGGAGTAAGTCAACAAGCCGCCGAGTGACGAACTCTTTGACTTACTACCTTTCCCATATCAACGCCTCAATTATATAAACCTAAAAGTAATTAAGAAAATGAACTTTAGCTTTTCAAAATCAATGCTGGCTGGAAGGGAAGTCATTAAATTAATTTAAACCAGTGATAAATCTCGATATTTGGAACACATTTTGTATCTTACGTTTTTGTCTCTGGCCATTTCCTACGGAGATATTTTAGTTTTCTCGAAAGCAAGCTGGTAACAACGCAGATTGTGTGGGTGTCACTTTCCCTAGCTCAGTACATAAACAAACACAGTAATGGTGCTTCTTGAGAACACAAATACCATAACGTGTCCTTCTGTGTTTACGGCGCCAGTGTAGGCCAATCACAAGCGTTAGCTCCCAAAACATAGAAGCGAAAGCGAAAGTGCCAGACCTGTTTACACCCACAAACCTGCTCAATTCCCTGACCAACCTCAACGAAACGTGGACTTACTGCACGTGTGAAAAAGCTCCTTTGAGTATTCCTTCTCATCTTTTAAATCATTAATTATTTCAAACACTGTGTGATGTCGCATAATTACTACCGAGGCTATTTCAGAAGTACGTTACTCCACGCATCTTCCAAGTAACAAACCCTTATCTTCATACATTCCTGTGTAATTATGCATCCAAGTGGGATCAAAAACAATTTATTTTTTCGAAATTGGCTGATCAAAGAACAAAATTTCATTAGACTTTTTTGTTTGTAATGCTTCTATGAAGCACATATTAGAATAAATGTTATGACTGGCCTTCCATCCTGTATATGTTGAATTCTTAGGTCGTGTAGAACATAGTTTTCTACAATATGTATTTTCAAGTGAATTACGAGTAAAATATACAAGTAAGTTGTTCATCCAACCGTGGATAAAGATCCTCCACACTCGAACTTCTTTCTAGGAATCTAAGACTCAAAGGATAACAGTCATTGTGTTGTAAGAGGGCTGTCCCAGAAGTACCCGACCCAACAAAGAAAAGCAAAAGTTTGGGAAAACACATCTGTATTTCTCTACATAGTTTCCTTTCATCTTGACACACAAATCCCAGTGATGCTCAATAGCTTCGATACCCTGTTTATGGTGAGGACCGTCGAGCTCTGCGAAATAACCACCAACTGCAGACTCCACCTCTGCATTCTTAGAACATCTTTTACCGTCAAGCCATTTCTTCAAATTTGGAAATAGAAAATAATTAGAGGGGGCTATGTCTGGTGAATGGAGTGCATGAGGAAGCAATTCGAACTTGAACTCATTGATTTTGGCCACGGTGATAATAGATGCCTGTACTGGTGCACTGTCTTCATGAAATAAAACTTTCTTTTTTCGCTAAATGCAGCCGTTTTGCTTTATTTCATCACTGAAATGCTGCAACAATTTCGCATAATACTTGCCTTTGATTGCTTTTCCTTTTTGGAGATAATGACAATTATCACACGTGCGCCCCAAAAAACTGATGTCATGACCTTGCCTGCAGGTGGAACTCTCTTCGCTGTAGGGCTCTGATGAGAAAGCGTTTGAGAAGTATTCTGCTATGTGGAGGAGAACCGGAAGACAGCAGCACATGGCAGCTCATGATGATGCCATAAATAGATATATTATCTACACTCCTTTCACATGAATATGGCTGTAAGGAATGTGTTTGACATGAACAACTCCAACGTGTTCTGGGAAAGATTACGGATAGAGTTTAAACGTATTAAGAAAGGCTTAGGACTCTTGAAAGCATATGCCCTTGTGTGTAATGGGGATGCTAACATTATGGTCCTGCATTGTCGAAACTCTAGCCCTAACCTGTGTCATTCAGTATGTCATGTAGATTCGTACATTAAACTATGGGTATCTCTACACCTTCTACAACATATATAACAAATTACTATAGCGTAAGCTTAAAAAGGTTAAAATATGTTAATTAACAAATACTTGGTAAATGTATACACATTTAATTTTATGGGCCACCAATAACTTCGTTCCTTTTAAACGTGGGTACATCCACCCATTCTTCGGTGCTGTAGGATGTCAGACAAGTGACGTGACGTGACGTGACTGCTTTTCCTAGTACAGCAATACATATTAATGGTATATGAGTGTGAACAACAAACTGCTATGTCTGTCTCTTTCTAACATATTACCTCTGCCTAAGGAAGACAATGTCCCATGTTTAAATCAGCTCAACATTTCCATGCATAGCTTGATCACAACTCCAGCTCTAAGTAGTTCACTGAGGGCAAACTTTTGGTCACTTTTCTGCTTATGAGCATTTTAACCATCAGCTGTTCGTAAATATGCATTTCCAAATGTCTGACAAGTGCTGATTTTTGGACTCATGTCTACTGGCCACTTTCGATTCCTTTACTGTGTGCTTTAAAATCTACTCATCCTGGGCTACCATCTTGATAAATGTGTATACATCAAACAATCTTCATTATCAAGGAAATACGTAATGCAGAACACAAACACTGGGTTACCTTGCAGCAATGTAACAATTTGTGGGAGAAAATGGCAAAAGTTCATCATTATTATGTCTTCAAGACTTTTTAGTCCTTAATGGTATTTACTACCAAAATGTCAGACACGGATATAAGCTAAATAATCCTCTTGTTTTCATTGTGCAATAATTTGTACTTCCTCAATAGTGGGGTAACCTTTCAAATTGGGGCGGCCTACTTTGAACCACTCTTCAAATCAATGTGGTTTAATCAATCACTGTTCATCGTACAACACTTTTACAAACTTTAAACACCATCTTTTCCAGAAAAGTAGTTCAAACATACGCTTTAGAATAAGTAATATCTTTAAACTTATAAACAAATATATTTTTTATTAAACTGAAATTATTTTGAGCTTGCTTGTTATTAATTATTTTGCTTATATTTCACTCATGTTTCATACAATAACTATTACAGGAACATACTGTGGTTTGGCAAATTACATAATCAAGCCTATAACCTTCCTTTATCTTATGCATGTAATATTCTTACGGTGCCTTATACGAAATTGTTTCTCTTTCATAATAAATAAAGCAGTAAATTCTCACTGCTAATCAGCCTTAAAATATTTTAAAACTAATTTATCAGCATAATAACTTGTTTATTTTTAAACTCAACATTGTGTTCAAACTCTGAAGTACGAAATACCATAGTCTGTATTAAATAAACTAATAAACTAACTCCCTAAAACGCGGTACCATATCGTCTCTTGTATATCTTTAAAAATGGGAATATTCAGAAAGTACCTTTTGAAATTGTACATAAATAAGTGTAATATCACCAAAGTTTGATTTATGCTTCTGATCATAGTGGCGTTTGATATTGGAGTGCTTTATATTTGCAAATTAAAATCCGCATATTAAACAGCAAACTTTGTTGCTTATAAAAAATTATCTCTGCCACTCTTCATGAAACAGACGTCCCGACGAAGTCATACTCGCCACTGAATGAGGTGTGTTGGAATCAAAGGTAAAGCTGAACAGCAGTGAAGGGGGGGAATGGCCAGTGGAGTGAGGCAAGAACATGTTTCAGTGAAGTGGCCTTTTTCAGCCGATTTTGCCCATCCCTGTTATTGGCAGTGCTAACACCCCTGTACTCTCTTGGAGCAGAATAGCCTCCAAGAATAAAATATTTGGGATAACTACAACGATTTGCAATTCTGATAAGAGTACTTTTATGGAACACTTTTGAAGCTAATAATACGAATACATTTCTTTGTCTAACTATCCCTCAAAACTTTCCGCTCTCCAAACTATGTCCACATACGTGACAGAAGAGCCGAGAGGACCAGTAGCCTCTTCTCACCTCCATATGGTCGATGTGCGGGTAGCCAAATCAATGCTTTTACATTATGGCTACTTACAGCACATTAGGTTCCAATATGTATGACCCATTTATGGTCTAATTTTATTGTACATAGCATTACGTGCAACGCTGTTCTCAGGATCAGGAACACTGAAACATTCTACAAGGAAGTTTGATATGCCGGGTGGAAGCGAAATCATTACATTAATTTAAACCAGTGATAAATCTCGGTAGTTGGAACACATTTTGTATCTTACGTTTTTGTCTCTGAACATTTCCTACGGAGATATTTTAGTTTTGTCAAAAACAAGCTGGCAACACCGCAGATTGCATGGGTGATCCCTTTCGCTAGCTCAGTACATAAACAAACATCGTAACGGTGCGTCTTGAAAGCAAACTCATACCCTGGCTTGTCCTTCTGTGTTTACTGTACGGGCGTAGGCCAATCACAAGCGTTAGTTCCCAAAACATTAGGGGAAAGTGAAAGTGCCTGGCATGTTTACTTCCACAAACCAGGTAAATTCCCTGACCAATCTCAAAGCAACATTACCGATACGCTACGCTTGAGGAGCTGATCGTGGCATTCCTTCACGTCTTTTAAGTGATTAATTATTTTGAAACCCTGTGGGATGTCCCATAAATACTACCAAAGCTAAGTCAGAAATAAGTTACTCTACGCATCTTACAAGTAACGAACTGTTGTCTTCGTATATTCTTGTGGAATTACGCATCCAATTTGGATCAAACACCATTTATTATTTTGAAATCGGATGATCAAAAACATTCGACTTATTTGGTTGTAATGCTTCTATGAAGCATATATTAGAAGGAATGTAATAACTTTCCTTCCAGCCTGTATGTATGTGTATGATGCCCAGTTTAATAAAGATTGTGCCAAATAAAAATACCAGGTAATTTGTAACAAACCATAAATAATCAGCCTCTCTCTGAGCTATAAATAGCCCTTAACTTGTTCGCAACTATGCCGTAACTGACACGTGAATTTAGTTTCTACCACCTTTTTAGGCATCCCTGTTGCATATTAATTTAATGTTCCAGAATGTACTAGGATACAGATAAAGAACTTTCTAGAACAGTAGCAATCAATGCCTCTTCCAAAGCTTGGTCGACTGAAAATGGAACTGGTCTAATGGAACTGGTTTTTCAAATTCTCCGAAGTCCTTCGTTTAAAAGAAGTGACACAATGTCACATTCCTGCTATATTCGCGGCATCTTTTTAATGTTTATAACGCATTCTTTTCTGTGATGTCGACCGCGGCGCACAACAAAGGACGGTCGATGTCGGGGTGCCCCACCCCACCTGGGATATGTGTACCAAAGGCGCTCAATGTCAGGCTACCTAGCGCGACTGCTGTGAACACGTGATAACAATCAGAGCGGCAACACAAAGGGTTTTCCATATTATTCGAGAAGTGACCGGTAGCCCGCGTGTTTGTAGAAGTACAAGGAAGGACCTGTGACTAATTCACGCTGTATAAGAAGACGAAGCAACGAGAAGCAGTGAGTTATAGACAGTTCTTAGTTTGAGTGTGTGTCAGCTGCAGGAGTTGTCGCGTCCTGAACGAAGATACCGAAGCAGTTACGAGTGTTGAGTGCTTGTATCGTCAGAGTTAGTGGTTTTTTGTTGTGTTTAACGCCCGCTTTTACTACATACGGCATCACAGGCGGTGACACTGATGATATATGGAATGAAGATGGAGCACCAGTAGAATGAGATAGCGGGGGAAATCGGAGAACCCGGAGGAAACCCACCCCTGAGCCGCTTCGTCCACGACAAATCCCACATGCGGTAGCCTGGGATCGGACTCGGGCCGCTTTGGTGAGAAGCGAATGGTCTAACCACTCCGCCACGGCGCGGTCTTACGAGCGTTGAATGATTGTATCGTCAGAGTCAGTGTTTGAGAGACACATAAAGTGGGGATAGATAGTGAAAGTGATGAGTCAAGATTACCAGAATGAAACAATTGCGAGTCATAATATCGCGAAGGACTTAAGAATATGTTAAGGTCAGTAAAAGAGAACTGTGTGTTTGTGCATTCAGTTAGAGGAAGATAAAGTGAGCAGAAAAATTATTTGGACTGGATTTTGTCATTTTTGTCACACTTTGTATCCTATAAAGTATTTGAAGTTCATTTGTGAAATGTGTACATTCAACAAATTAAAACTTTTTTTTATTGCACTTTATCAAAAAGGGAAAATTTGAAATGTTATGATAGAATTTTAAAACGAATACACACTTTTGCTGTATAAATGCTACACATTTTTCTAGTGACACTGACAAACATTAGGTTAAGCTTAAGATCAAAGTTAGGAAGGGCAATAAAATTATCCCCACACTCCAACCACCGCTGATCCATTGTGCTTCTCTATTCTTTTAGTTTCGATGATACCTGCATTCTTTATGAGAGAATTTAAGTTTTTGAGAGATATTCCTTGGAGCTCTTCCAAATGTAGGAATCTTTTACCCAAGTACTTTCCCCTAATACTGCAAGAGGGTCGCAGTCCACAGCAGATGAGTTACAGTTTCCTTTGCTTAGTTGCATCTACGACAAGCCGGGTCTGTTATTTTCCAATTTTGTGTAGATGTCCCTTCAGCTGGTAGCGTCCTGTTATCAGGCCCAAAATCCAGCTGAGTTTAACTCTGTCAACTGACAAGCACACTGAGTTTTAAACAGTAGGTTTTCTAGTTCCTCTTGCTCCTCCATCCTCCTTATCATCATCATAATCATCATTGTCATCAACAGCAATATGGAAGCAACATGTTCTTATTTGCTGTTGTTCCAAAGGAACATTTACGCCATAAAATTGAAAAACACAGATGAAAGATTAAGCTGTCTGAAAATAATACACATAACAGATTAAAAAATAAATATTTAATTCTTATAAATGGCAAATAAGCTTGCATGTATGAAAGTATAACTTAGAAATTATTTGACATCCATACATATCAAAGGTTTTCATTTTAATCACTATGGCCATTTAATCCTCCGTTACTCTAAAAAAGTTTAGCCTCTTGAGACATTTTCAGAATGTATCACCGAAGTTTCTATTTTCTATAATTTTCAGTCAATGTAGTTGAAAACTTAATATTAAAAAGCTGTTCTTTTTTCAATATCCACATCTTTAACCAAAGCGCACACATTTGTAAAAGAATTTTCAGCTAGTTTTACTTCAAAGAAAATATATTTTTTAAAAGTTATTCATATAATTTTGTTTTACTCAATAGTGTATTCCTACAATTCCTCTTAAATGTTTGCTTATATGCTTTACAATTTTGTATTTTTCTTTTAATTTAATTTTTACTTTAAAGTGCATAACTCCGATAACTTTCACACTACGGAAATGCATATCAATATTTTTAAACTTCCACAGGTGTGTGTATGTGTGTGTGTGTGTGTGTGTGTGTGTGTGTGTGTGTGTGTGTGTGTGTGTTTGTGTGTAATCTTGTTAACCACTTAACTGATTGTGATGATTTCATTTGAAAATCATTGTTCCTCCCAGCCTGTAATCTAGAATGAGAACGCTAAAGGAATTCGGTTGGGAAGAACCTTTAAATTTTCGTTGTGAATGTCATGCGGTAGAGAAATAAATGATTTGTTTCTTTCTTTTCTCTTGAGAATGTGGTGGGATAAAACGTGGTTGTTGTTTCTCAGAAAATGCATATAAAATGAGGCAAACACGTAGATATTCCATTGAAAACAACATACGTAGATTGTGAGGATTTAGCAACTGACACGTTGACTACTGAACGGGAGGTTTGTAGCTCATTTCCCACCAAGAGAATACCATATATCCCAAATATCCCTAAATGAGCCTATTTTTCAGGTCTTGCTCTGTCTTCTTAACCGTCAAATAGTGAGGAGGTGTCAAACTTTATGCCTGAGAGCCTTCCTTTCCAAAATACACATATCATCAGTACCCACCGACTGTGGTGCGATATGTCGTAAGACCGGAAATTAAACACTACTGAAAAACTAAGAAAGCAGAAGACATGTTATGTATGCGATGTTTATGTCAAAGCTTTGTACCATTTTCTCTTTCTGTTTTGTAATCGGGGACATTATAATCCTAAGCTAAGTAATATTACAAACGGAGAGCACTTTCTTAATCATAATATTATATGCCTGTCAACTGAGGGCATATAGTTAATAACTAAAAGTATTACTTTTCTCTGTGTATGTGTATATGTACTACTATTTCCAAAATGCTTAACTTGGTAGCATGGAAGTGAGAATGGTTTATATTCTACAGTTTCACACCTATTTCATTGTTTATTGATGCGTTTCTACATTATGTGAAAACTGTTATGCCTTCGTGTTATTAAATAGTTTTAGGACGATGGGAAGATAGGAATGCTTAATTTTATGTACTGCCACAATTATTCCATAATTGTTTCACCGCCAAGATTTACTTAGACTACATCAACGGCAATTTTCTTCTTTTTTTATTTTGGCCGCGTCATACTCGAGTGGTTAGATCATTTGCCTCTCACCAAAGTAGCCCGAGTTCAATTCCAGGTGACCGCATGTGGGATTTGTGGTGGACACGACAAAGCGGGGGCGGGTTTGTTCCGGGCTCTCCGGTTTTCCCCGCCATCTTCATTCCATGTATCACCAATGCCACAGCCTGCGGTTTTGCATGTAGTAAAAGTGGCCGGTAAACGCTACCCAAAAAAGTGGTTATTTGTTTCAAAAATCGTATCCACCACATCACGAATGTTTCTGGTGAGATGAAAACGATTTTTGAGATAACAATTTGAAACTGGGAATTAATGGTGTTTATATAAATAGAAAATGAATTCGCCATATATCACAGGGGCCCTAATGACCAAGTTGTCGACGGGCCCTTAAACCCGACACTCACTCACTCACTCGCCATATATCACACATGAAATATGCACAGTTTGGTTAATCTGGTTCTTAAGATGTTTTGATGGACACTATTTATCTCGCTATCTTTTCCCTATAATGTAAGAAACACTCATTGGTCACAATAAACAAGTTCATTTGTTTTAGTACTTGCATAATTTTTTCGTAATTACGTTGTATTTAAACAGTAATCCATTATAGTTATTATTAACCATAATGTTATTAATTGCAAAATCATGTACTGAAATAAAGTGAACACAAGAGTAAGCGTTTACTTCATCAGAACTGAGCGGGATGGCTCCGCGGTAACGTGTAAGGCTCACGTGCAGAACGTCCCAGGTTTGATTCCTGTCTTCCACACTGACCGTGCCTATTTCGTAGTTTTCCCTGTTCGTTAGGCGAATGCTGGGTTGGCTTCTCATTTACTATGATTTCGTTTGCATCGTTTCTCTACGTTTTCATCTTTCAGGCGTGCTTCTAGGTTTCGTGACATGTGGTGGTGCCAGACAGATGGTGCTAATACTTACTGAAAGAAAAGAGTACTCGTGGGTACTAGAGGGCTACTTGGTAAATGAGTAGTTAACCGCCATCCCTAGGCAGCTCCAGTAGTGTGACGACTCTTTGAACCTGGAAATGTTAGGGACTTCCACGCGTATCTGTGGCCCAACTGCCTGCGACCGGTGCTCTTCTGTGATTGCTTCACTTCATCCCTTCCTCTTGGGCGCTGATAGTCACAATAGATCTCTGTAGGTCACATTTCTCGAGGTGTCCCTCTTCGTTATACATACAACCCATAACTTGTGCCACAAGTATCACATATAAAAAGAAGCCTTTGAACATCTTTTTGAACACGGAGTTAAACTATTTATCTTCATCACCTGTTCACCAAATTTCATAGACGCATTCCCAGAAATTCAAGTCCTTACTTCCAGGGTCTGATGTTATGGTCACTACTGTATACAGTGACTGTGAAATATCACAGAAGCTAAGAAGAGCGTCCAACTCCACTCTGCCACTCATAACATATTTCAGTTCTCTCCCTGCAGTTAAGTACAGCAAAGTTCACGATTATGGATTTCATGTTTCGACTCTGTTGTTCTTAGCGTTGAATGAGAGTATAACATGTAGGTTCTGTCATATCATGTTGGATTACCGGGCGCCTGGACATATGGCAACACCCCACTCACTGCAGCTAATCATCAGAAAGCACTCTCCATGCGTTTGATATTTGGTAGCTAATGTAGCGTGTAACCATTAAATATGAAGAGCAGCACTTCAGTGCTAATCACCAGGTGGCATTTCATAGCCCCTGTACTTGCTCCATCCTTATCAGAGAGCATATGTGACAACAAAATATCCTTAGATATGATGACTGAGTTTTAACGTTTCCAGGGACAGATATTTGTGCTAAAGCTTTGGCCTTTAAGTCTAGGAAATGGTAGAAATGCTCGGAAAAAATTATTACAATAATGTGCAGTATTTTACCTTTAATACGCATTATACTGATTACGCAAGGCACACCTAAGCTCCTGAATATAATTATGTCACGGTGTAGTGCAGTAAATACACCTGGATGTAACAAGGTGGACCACATGGGAATGGGATGGTCTAGATTGGCAATAAAATACAGGAAGTGTATAAAAAAATGAAAATAAAAGCTGTTTCAGACATATTTGTAGAAGAGGTTGTCCCTTCTGAAGCTGTAACGAGAACTGCATTCTTTTGTTTCTTTATTACAAAGTATACACAGTAGAAGTGTTTTCAAGCATTATTAGTTATTTAGTTGTGCTGAAAGTGTGAACAAAGGACAATGAAAGACCATTCACACTTTCAATGGGGTCACATTGTTGGTGTCAGTCTAGGAGCATTAAAGAGTAATTAAGCAATAGGAGTAGTGGGATACAAGGAGGCGGTATCTAACCAAAGGAGTAGCACACTCGTGTAGGACACCATACGTGCTTATTATGTTACAGCAACCTCTGGAAGGAAGACAGTAGCCGGAAGACCCGAAGGCCGACCGAACTAAGGCGTGCAGCTAGTAGGTGAGCACCAATGAAAAGTTATTTCCTAAGAGAAAATGCCCCTTCTTCGCAGCAGCGTAACTCTCGTTTTCTGGTCTCAAGTTCTAAAGTAGAATGGGTGAAGATTAAGAAGAGAAGGAGGAGGAGATTTTGGCACTTCGGCCAAGGCCAAACTTTTTGCACCTACTACCAACTACACCTCCGACGAGAGACCAATTCGACGAATCCCACTTCTGACACCAGTGTGACAAAACCGACGAAAGTCCATTCCAGTTACTTTTTCTCACTTTACTTTCCTCTAACTGAATGCACAAATACAAGTTTCTCTTTTACTGACGTTAACACAGTCTACAATCTCTTGTGATATTACAACTCACGACAGTTTTCTTCTCATAACCTTGCCTCAGACCTTTCACTGTTTTTCTTCACTTTCTCTGTCTCTCATACACCAACACTGACGTTACAATCACTCAACTTACTTGTTCACTTCGACGCGACGTACCTTTGACGACAACAGTACACACACATACACACACAAACACACACACAGCTGTCTTGCACTCAGTGATACACTGACCGACTTATGTCCTTAACCGTAACTCCACTAACTTGTTGCCTCGTCTCCTTATGCAGCGAAGACAACGTAACACGGACCTTTCTGGAACTTCAACAAACACGGCGACAGCCGAACACTTCTGGAATGCTCTGGAAAAACCTTTGTGTTGTTAAACAGGTGTCTACTCGCGTGTGTGGTATCGGGCAGTTTGACCTCGAGCACGTTTGTTACATCCCGCGCCAGTGGGATGGAGTATTCCGCGTCCGACCGTCCTTTGTTGTATTACCGCTGCCACCGCTGCCGTGGGCCGGCGTCACAACATTAAGGGCGACCAGCCAGGTCTGATAGCAGCAGATTATCGTCAAAAATGTAGCGTACCATTACATGCGTTAAGTGCATCGACTGCATCTGCTATTTTCAAATTCAGCGTTCTGCAATGACACATTTATAACAATTGCATGTAATGTACCATTATATCTCTGTTTTAACTGCCCCTTTTTATGCGGAGAACCAAACAAAGGTTTGTGGATAGTGCTTTTGAATTTCCATGGAACTCCTAATGAAAACTAAAAATTGGGCATTCTTTGGATAATTTTAATATAGAAACAAAGTGCCAACGACTTTCTACAAGGGAAATACGTCAATTTTCATATTTCTAGAAACAATTTTATATATATTTAATGCCGGATAGAACATAAGCTTTAACCCAGATTTATAAACGTAGCTACAAATATTGACATTGGTACTGAGTCAATTTTACCATGGATTAGCTAACTGACGCTGAGACATCTAAATCAGTTAGGTATTCAAGAGTTCTCTGTGTTCTCAAACAAAGCGACTGTACTGTGGTAATAAAATTCACTGCATACGCAGATCGCTCAGCAATATGTTCTCTTGGGGTGGGGGGAAATTCTGAGTGAAAATTCTTCAGCACTTATCCTACTGCCCAAATATGGCCCCTTATGACTTCCATTCCACACGTAAATGGGAAAAATGAAATAATCTAGCCAAGAAGTTCTAATCTCAGGTGGACGTCAAGCGTGAAGTGTAGTCTGCATTTTAGCTTCTCTCGATAGTTGCTAGAAAAATTTGTTTATTGCTTAGACAAGCGTCTCTGTAAAGTAGGGAATTGCCACAAATGTTCAGTAAAATAACGTATAAAATACTGAACTGCATGAAAAGGAATTCATGAACTGCATTCTCTCAAAGACCAAAAAAAAAAAAAAAAAAAAAAAAAAAAAAAAAAAAAAAAAAGAAAGAAAGAAAGCAAAGAAACGAAAAAAAGAAAGCTACCTGGCATTCCATGAAGCTAGCGATGTACTTGTTCAATTAATTTAGCTTTATTAGAATACAATTTCTATACGGGCGAGATGGCTCCGCGGTAACGTGTGAAAATCGCATTCAGAAGGTTCCGAATTCAATTCTTGTCGACTCTGACTTTGGCTTTTCCGTGGTTTTCTTAGGTCGTAGGCGAATGCTCGATGATTTCTCGCATAAAGGACTTAGTTTATTTCCCAGAAGATAAAGTCATGTAAATTAAGTGGAAAATATTCTAAGACTGCTCTTGCCTATTATCACGCGCTATACACGCTAGCCTGGCATCCCGCCCGCTTCTCTTACAAGCACAACAAAGTTCACGCACGCCACTGACTGGAGTTACCCCTGTGATTTATGCAACTCTTAACGCACGAAGGGTTATCTACTTACCCCAATGCCGGCTGGAGTGGGCCACTTGGTATATACTCCGCGCCATCCGCGTCGGTTTGGTGGCTCAGTTGGTTAGACACTGGCCGACCCAAGTTCGCGGGTTCAAATCCGTCCAAGGCCGATATTTTCTTAAGTGTACTTAAAAACGACAGCTCCATGTCAGTAGATTTACTGGCATATAAAATAACTTCTGCGGGACAAAATTCCGGTACACCGGCGACGCTGATGTAATCCAGGCAATTGATAGCCTCGTTAAACAACAAAATAATTCTGACTAGCAGGTCTGATTTTGCTTGCCTTGGTCAGTAGAGGGGGAAAAGCGTGTGCTCGCTTGTTGAGTACCCCTGGTCCAGATATTTCACCCAGATCTGTAGCACACATGCTAACGTGGGTGATCGAAGTCCCTGGGCAAAGGTTAAACTATTATGACTGAAACGTCTGGATTGGAAAATATTCTAGTTTTGCTACTATAGTTTATTAAAATGCATTTTAGACGCCTTTGATAATGAAAGTGATTAGGCCCAATTTTTAGCAGCAGCGTTGAGGCTACTACTATAGGAACGTACTATTATAAAATAAATGGTGAGGTTTGAGGGAATGCTAATTAGAAAACCTCAGAAACATTATTATAATCACTCCTCTCTTAGAACTCAGCTGAAGTAAACGCATGACGTCATTAATTAACCCGTGGTACGCGAAACTCAAAACACAGTAAGAGATATAGACCTTAAATGTGTCCGAATATTTTAAGGAGTATGTTAATTACTGTTCTAAATTGCCATTAATGTGAAAAGGTAAATAATATGAATATTAAAACTAAAGAAGACTGTAGCTTCCATGTAATTAATTCTGTGTGGCGTCATTCATCCCATTTCTCCCTACATAGGATAATGGTGAACAGTTCGGTAAAGCAATAAACATGACTGTTTCTCAAGTGCGTGACTCCAAAAGCGAAACAGTGAAGCATTATACAGTAAGCTGTTAAAAGCTGCGATAAACGAATTTTGTTGAATGTATGTAACACACTAATGTTTTTCGTAGTTATAAATAACATTATACCGAGTGGAAAGTTGCGCGTAAGGAACTAAAGGAAGAAAAATCAGACATAGGCCAGAAACCAAAAATGCTGCTCGTAGAAAGCGCTGACGTTATTTAATAACAAACCGCCAACGTTAGACAAGGTCATAAATTCTGTGAACAATCATCCAACGTTGCCTTATGTAAAGCGATCCGCCTTTCATAGATTATCGCTAGAAATTGGATTTAGGGTTGTGAACAGAAGCAAAGTGAACTTAAGCACTGACAGAGAGGACATCACGTGACAAACATCCTGATTTAACACCTCTTCCCGATAGTGACTTGGGTACAAATTAACCTGTATCTTATTTTAATTATTCTTGATATAACTTTAACTCGTTCTATTTTGGTGTTTATAAGATTATTCTTATTATTACTGTTATTGTAGTTATTGTTATCGTCGTTATCGTGATGATGGTGGTGATGATGATGATGATGATGGTGGTGGTGATGATGATGATGGTTGTGGTGGTGGTGCTGATGATGATGATGATGATGATGGTGATGATTATGGTGGTGGTGGTGATGATGATGATGATGATGATGATGATGATGATGATGATGATGATGATGATGATGATGATGATGATGATGATGATGATGATGATGATGATGATGATGATGATGATTGACAGAGGAAACGCCTCACTATTTAGTGAGAACATTTATATCCCTAGGTTAATTATGGCACTCTAACCTGCTAAATTTGACTTAAACGGTGATCTAGAGTTATTTCAAATGATCCTTAGAGTGATCTTCAGCAAGTCAGTTGGATTCACGAGTTTACTTGGAACCATTATAAGACATATTGTACAATCTTCTTCATAAGATAAACCGCTGCATTTGTTTCTGATCGTCCTGAAATTTTATTGAAATTTTAGTGATTGTGTAATGCACAAACGTGCATAGCTCCTAGAAAATGTTTAACGTCTAATATAAGGTAGCCGTGGTGAATCCCCAGTTTCGCTACTAAACAGTTCAGTTACACTGATGTGGGACCAGGACATCGGAGAATTCATGGCAATGAGAGGACATGTTTTGACAAAGGAGGGATCGGCAAATTAATTTGGAAATCATCAACCAAGACTTGGACTGTCCTACCATTATTATGTTACATGAGGTCATACGAAATGGACAGAAAAAAGGCACGAGTGCTGGGATTCAATTAAGAGACATCCATGCTCAAGCTCTGCAATTAAGAATATTAAGCACAAGCAGACAAAAGCAGAACTATGCACTGCTTGCTATGAGCAGGATGAGCTAGATTTTGGGTATAATAATTGGACACTGCCAACTGAAGGTCATCTATACAAGATTGGGAAAATAATAGACCCGATTTCTAGGTATCATAAAGGAAATGAGACTACATGACATCTACTGTAGGACTGCGACCCTCTTGCCCTGTTAAAGGAAATGTACCCCCATGGACAAAAGAAATGAGTCAGGTCTAGGACAACAGGCTATTTTAACACCGGAACAACTCCACGAGTGCCAAATAACTTGCAGTTTTCAACAAGTAGGTATGTCTGACTGTCTGTCTGTCTGTCAATCTGTTATGTATGTGTGTATGTATGTCTCTCTGTACCTATGTAGACACGTATCCATGTATATATCCGTTCCAGACATGACTTATTTTCTTTTTCGTCCACAGGTGTTCTTGTGTTAGAGGAACTCCAAAGAATATCCCTGAAAAATTCAAATTCTTTCATAAATAATGCAGGTATTATTGTAAACCAAAAGAAGCAGAAGTACAACAGATTAACAGCGGTCCCAGTGCGCAGGATAGCTTTATTGCCCTTCCTAATCTTAGCCTTTACCTTAACGTGGCAGTGACACCCCTCAAATTTTGAAAACATATTATACGCATTTCTTTAGGAAGGCAGCTAAAGAAAAGCATAGATAAAGTGTGATAAATATGGCTTCACACTACCTCTGTTAAAAATAAAAGAAGCAGTCTGAGAACTACTGTAAAGTATAGAAAATATGCAGTGTAGACTATCTCCTGAAGACTGCTATTTTGCCATAGGCACACTTTTATGTTACTCAAGTGTATAAATGAAACGTGTCCTCTTCAGTTTAGTCTTGGAATGCACTTATTTATATTGATGTACTTCTGAACAAAGATACTTCTGTATCTTTAGGACAGTTTGTCCAGATCGTCGTGACACTCCATATGTGCAAACGAGGAGAAATTAGGAGTAGTAACTGGAGTGGTGGGCAAGCGAGTGATGTCAGAACTCAGGCAGTCACGTACACAAGTATTGTGTTTACGTATTATAAACAATGTTTACGTAGTTATGACAGTGAGAGCTAGTGAGATACTCTTCCCCACCTCTCCTATTAGGCAAGTAGGCAGGTCTCTGCTATTGCGCATCTATACTGCAGGAGTGGGGAGTGTCATGACGATCTGGACAAACTGTAGCTGTATGCTTACATTATCTGCCCAGCTATTCATCCTTTTAGATCTTAAGAGTCAATAACTCTCTCTAAATAGACAAATTAAAGTGCAAACTTACCATCCTCTCCTTTTCGCAATTTCAGGCTATCGGAGTTTTATACATTCAACAACAGCTTGGGAAGATATTTTCAGCTTAGTCTAATTAAAAACACTACTGGCCCCAATATCGAACTTTGTGATGAAGGTCAGCAGCGGAACAGTTTGCGTGCCACACCTAAATACGGGAGAGCTTGTTAGAAATAGTGTTTTGCATAGCAAGAAACTGATACGACCAGTGATGAATGTTAACGTCGTCCTATAGGGAGAAAGAGCAGGAACAGTGACAAAGTGAACTCTCCTAGAGGTGAAAGAAGGGGAACGTAGAGACAAAGCCAGAGCTGAGACTTATCTGTGTGTCATATGCCGCAAACCGATTTAATTACTTCTGCAAACTCCTCTGCTGCTGCTTCATTTCGTTGATTTCTATGAAAGTATGGAGTGCGAACTGAGATACATACATTTTAGACAGGAAACAGACAGTTATTTCGTCTCTTCTTCACAACGTAAAGATGAATGGCCAAATTAAGTTGTATAACAAGTGGAAAATAAAAGTACGTCGCTGATGGATTTCTCTACATTTGGTCAAGTGACATGAGCAATCGGACACTACACGACCACTGCCGTAAATGTTGCAATATTCAGTCACACATTTTTAGCCACACCCTCCAAGTCGTGGTGTACTTGATGGTCAGTCCCCAATCTGGTTAGGTAGGAAGGAAAATGTGTCAGACGCAACCCGGATGTCGCATTCTTCAGGCAGGTACGCAACTAGCATGTCTGGTAAATAGCGCGGGTACCAACTATGACAGTATACATTTTAGTGTTCCTTCCGCAAATTGTTCACACCGAAAAAGTTTGGTATATAAAAAAATGCTATTATAGATTTTATTTTAAGCCTTCCCAAACGGATCTCCCTGTAGCTAATATATTTATACAACCAAAGAAAAGCTAATGGAACTATCAACTACTTAGTTCTTATGTATGTAAACAATAAGCTAAATGTATAATGGTAAAAATGATGATAGGGCCGAGCTTAAGGTGTTACATCACTGCATGGTATGATTGCATCTGGCCACATTTGAAACACTTTTGACCATCATATTGTGACGTTGGGCTCGTGGCACAACAATGGACGGACGGGGCCAAGGTGCTTTACACCACAGACCGGACCGGTGAGAAAAAAAAAGGCGTTCAAGGTCAGACTGCCTCGCACAACTGTTTTTGTGTACGTGACTGTAACAACGGATGCGCCAGAAAAAGGGAACTTTCTAGCACGTTCTCGAGAATTCTAGCTGAGTCGTCGCGGTGCGTGTGTTTGGAGAGCTTCTTGAAAGGTACGTGTGACATAAGGCCCCTATAAAAATAGATGAGGTAACGAACAGGAATTAGTTTAGTTTTTAGAGTTGAGACAGTTGTGTGTCGCGTGCGTCCTAAAAAGATTTCAATGAGTGTCGAGTGATACTAACGTCGTGATTAAGAGTATGAAAGACTGAGAAAGTGAAAGAGAACACTGAAAAGACTGAGCCAGATTAACTGTAACTGTGTTAACGACGAGTAGAAAACTGTTTGTGATAAAACTTTAGAAGACAATAAAGTGATAGAAAAGTAACCAGACTGGATTTTGTCCTTTTGTTACAATATTTAAGTCATTTTTGTTTATTAATAACTATTTATTTTACTGTGTTGCCTTTCGGAAGAGTGACATCTAAGAGAGAGCACAACTATTGTTCTCATGCTAAATAAAAGACACTTGCCTTTCCGACCTAATCTGCTAATAAGTCTCTCTCTCTCTCTCTCTCTCTCTCTCTCTCTCTCTCTCTCTCTCTCTCTCTCTCTCTCTCTCTCTCTCAACGCGGTTTAAACGTATTTACTTTAAGTGTTGCTTCTACAGCTGTTTAACTTTACAAAGCATTTTAACTCAGAAATTCATAACAGGTCTTATTTACAACCACCAAAGTGCACTTTCTCGTCGACAAGAGCTCTTGGACCATCTCGTCGACATGAATTTCTTCCTTCACTTTCAATAGAGGATACATAAAAAGGCGTCTCATCTGTGATATCAAAATGTATATATGACTTTCTATGTCTGCCTGACTGAATGAGCGCTTGGCCGTTTCTGAATATAGTGGCTAGCAAAGGCAGGGATTCTATCGAAATGTACGCAAATAAGAAGCCTTGCTGGTAGCTTCACTGATTACAGCTGATAACGCAGTTCCATACTGAATGTAAATTTAGAAGCATATTTCATGATCAAAAGTACCCCATTGTAAATAAAACCAATAAACATGCATCAGTGTAACTCTTGAATAGTTCTATGTGTGTTTCTAATGTACGTTTGGCATGTTTAAAATCAGGAGGGAGAATCTACCAATCATTCACGAGTGCACCTTGATAACAAAATTATTTAAACTTACTATCAACGATTTGTTCTTTTTGCACACCTTATGCATCAAAACACTGTGTACTATACTTGGTTTATATTACAGCAGACATTTTCAAACATGCTTGAAATATATTTATCTTGTTTTCTCACAATGACAAAGATACACGTGCACTCTTATGATTTTAACATCCAGTTAGTTTAAACCATTCCCAGAAGGTTTATATTGATAACTATTTTCATATTAAACTTCATAAATTCATCCATTGTGCAGGAAAGGTATGTGTATATTTAGTTTCCATGGATTATGAGATAATTCGATCGTAAACATTTCCAAATAGAATTAATGTGCCGAAATATAATCTTATACACATTTATAAGATCAAACATCTATGAATTTTGATGCCGTCTCCCTGTGTGCGTCACCACTGACGCCGTCAATAGCATCGATATATCTGCGACCAATTGCTTCGTTGGTGAACTATGAGACCTACATCACAGGTTATGCGTGGCCGGGTGTGAGGATATACAACACCAGTTAAGTTGACTAATAAATAGGAAGCTAATAATGATCTATTTGAATAGAGTTGCCGACCGTATGAAAATGTCATGTAACTGTTTCTGATTCTTAGTACGAGAAACTGTAACTCTTGAAATATTAAATCTCCTAACTTCTGACGTATCAATACTTTACGGTTTAAAATACTGTTCCTATAATAATACTGAAAAGCGCAGATTGTCGCGAGTCACATAAATGATAATCGGAAGGTTCTCTGGCGGTGACTACTAGGTGTATAAACCAACTGCGGTCCTTGATGCTGCGACTGCCGGTAATCGCCCACAGTAAACACTTCTGTAGCGATTGTAAAACACGAAGGAAAAGACGTGAATTTTAGAAGTACACGTTTTTTTATATAACTTAACTCCTGACTTCATATCACTACTCGTTCATATTTATGTTGCCAGTTGAAGTTCCTAATTCATATCTAAAACACGATTTTACGTCAGTTGCTCTATTCTCAGAAGCTTGTTCTCTTCCTAATTCTCAGAATTTGACTAACGCATTTAGTAACTGCACCTGATCTGTGAACAGAAGTAATTTACAGAGATTGGAGCCCTACGCTAGTGGTTTTCTTGTACATTGAGTTAATCGGAACCTTAATTGCCTTAGCTACACTTGCCTAACGAATTGCTTATCCCAATATGGAAGTTGACTAATGACCCCTTATTCTCATAACGAAGTTCAGCGTGTGGTTCTTACATTATACATTGATTTTAACATATGGAATTTACTTCATTGCAATTATTTATCTATCTCCCTAATATTTTATTTATAAGATTATTAATGTCACCAATTCACATGACTCGCCTCTATGGGGAGGAGATATATCGTCTGATTCATCGACCAGAAGTACTGCGCAAGCAAAAATCTTCACTTCTGTGTTCACTTGCGTTCCTTCTACGCTGCCGTTACTCTGGAATCATTCCTAGCTTTCTCCGATAGAAGCGCCATTTTCAAACAGCCACTGCTCACCACATCTACAGAAGCTCTAAACACGCCATTTTCCGGGAACGTACTCACCAGACTAGACGAGAACCCTCTTCCAACATCAACCAGTAGCTCACCTTACATCTGCAAGTAAGTAACTCATTCCATAGATATGATTGGGATAACACAGGCAGGATTTCATATAACTCCATGGCTGACAACCAGAACAGCACCACTACTCCCAACAAAAAGTTTGAACGCCTTTCGACTACAAACAAACATTCTACGCTCCGGACACTAGTCGCACAGTGGTTAATTTATCTAACCATTAACTGTCACAAGAGGAGACTTCTTTGCTCATCAAAGGAGGTAATTACGCAGTGGTCACACCAACGTTACATAATTTAAAAGATTGAATCGGGAACACGAGGCCTTCCAGCAGCAACAGCCAAAGAGATTCGCCGTGAATCCGCTAGGATTCTCCAACATGCTAAGGCTCGACCCAGTAATCTAGCTCACCAAGACAGGACCGCCTTGAAGAATTTGAATAACAACAAAAATATCATCTGTTCAGCACAAGGGGAATGCCACTGTAGTTCTAAACCAGCAGAACTACGGAAACAAAGTCTCAGATCTTCTTAAACCTGGCACATGTTGCAAAATTCAACGAGATCCCACAGCTCGTAGTCTGCGAAATACCAATGTTCTCATTAAGAATCATTCCCTGCCAGCAGATGACAAACATCGCATCATCAAATCGGAAGCTCAGCCTCCCAGACTTTACAGCCTACTACAAGCCGGATGTGCCTCCGAGGCCCATCGTCAGTGGAATTGGATATCCGACTTACGCCATTGCCAAGCACCCAGTCTGCTTACTGCAACCACACGTCGTCTCGACAGACTACTTCATTAAAGACTACACATTTCATCCAGAAGCTACAAAGTCTCGTACTACAACCTCACCACCTTCTTATCAGCTTTGATGTCGTCTCACTCTTCATCATGGTTCCAGTACAAGAGGACCTCACACAGCTGAAGCATATTCTCTCAGACGACCTTACACTTTTCCACCATGTTTTCACCACTACACATTTTCATTGGAACCAGTCGTTTCATGAACGGATAGATGGTGTGGCCATGTGGAGCCTTCCGATCCCGATAATGGCCAATTTCTTCATGGAACCCTTTAAGTATGCAGCCTTAGCCACAGCTCCACAAAAACCGACTGTCTGGCTCCACTATGTGGATGACATCTTTATCGTATGGCGCCACCGAAAAGAAGCCCTCCTAGACCTCCTACTACATCTTAATACGAGGGGCGTCTCAAAAGTAAGTTGCACTATTTTTTTTAAAAAATAGCAAAACGTTTAAATATTTTAAAAAGGGTATATTTTGAAAGTTACATTCAGTACCTATTTTTCCACATAATTTCCTTGAACCTCAATACATTTTTGATACCGTGGTAACAGTTTCTTTAACCCAAAGTCACAACACTTTCCCGCCAAACTGGATAGCCATCTTTCCACTTCTTGTTTCAGTTCCTCGTCATTTACGAAGCGCCTTCCCCCAAGATGTTGCTGCAGCTCCGGAAAAAGATGGTAATCACTCAGTGCAAGGTCAGGTGAATAAGGTGGATGACCGAAAACATCCCATCGAAACTGCTCAAACAGGGCTTGAGTTTCACGAGCAGCGTGCGGGCGAGCGTTATCATGGAACAGAAAAACTGTTTTGCTCAACTTCCCCCCCCCCCCCCCTTTTGTTTTGTATGGCTCTTCTGAGTTTTCTCAGCACCTCACAATAGCGAGCAGCTGTCATTGTGGTCCCACGGGGCAGGTAATCGATTAACAGTACTCCCTTCGAATCCCAGAATATCGTTGCCATGACCTTGCCAGCCGATGCAACAACTTTTGCCTTCTTTGGTGTTGGCTCATCCTTTCGTTTCCGCACCATACTCTGCCTTTTGGATTCGGGTTTACAGTGATGGAGCCATGTTTCATCCCCGGTCACTATTCTGTAGAATAAACCATTTCCCTCATCCTCAAAAAATTGCAAAAATTGCAATGCGGCGTTAACTCTCTGCTCCTTGTGTTGTTCTGAAAGCACGCGAGGAACCCATCTTGCACACACTTTCGATAGACACAGATCCTTAGAAATAATCCTGTGAAGTGATGCACGGCTTATTTCAATATAAGGAGGAAGTTCAAACAAAACTGCATCAAGTGTAAGGCGCTGATCGGTGTTCACGACTGCTCGAACCTCGTCAACAATATCCGGAGCGCGGGAAGTGGAGGGTCGGCAACTTCGCTGCTCATCGTGTAATGTTGTTCTCCCTTCAATGAACGATTGGCGCCAAAGAGAAACCATTTGTCTTGACATAACGTCTTTTCCATAAACACTGCACATCTCGCGATGAATTTCAGTCGCACATTTATTTTTTCCCGTCAAAAAGCGGATTACAGCGCGAACTTCGCAATCGGCGGTAGGAACGAGTGGAGTCTCCATTGTTACTGCCGTTTTAGTATCCAAGCAATAAACTTAGGTGCCTAGGAATTTTACAGTGATGCTACTATGCCCATACCTATATTCCCTGAGACTTTCAGACTTTTCCCGCCTACCGCGCGGATTTAAAAAAAATAGTGCAACTTACTTTTGAGACGTCCCTCGTAGCATCAATCCCCGCATACAATTCACCATGGAGGAATAGAAAGATAAACAGCTAGCTTTTCTGGACGTCTTGGTTAGCAAGAAAGCGGACGGCACACCTGGGCACACTGTCTACCCTGAGCCCACTAATACGGACCATTATTTCAATAAGGCCTCAAATTATACCAGACAGAAAGAAGCCATGTTTAATACACTCGTAAATCGTACCTCTCGCATTGGGAGCCACATTTGTTGCGACAAGAACTCTGTCACCTAGAACAACCCCAGAGAACGCACACTTTTGCGTCACCAGATTCCGCGCATGGCTCGCAGGCATATCCGGTAACAGCTAAGCTAACCCACTAGCAGCAGAGGCTGATCTCCCATGCAATCCTTCCAAGAGATGCTTGGATTATCAAATTCAAAATTAAAATCACCCATATCTGGTCTCACACACCAGTGGTGCCCAACAACAATTGCACCCTGACTGGTAGCCTTTGAGGAGCATAAATTGCTACCACCCTTCAACCTCCAACCTCATTCTTACCCTCGCCTTGCAAAACCCCACATCCCTAAACGGGCAAGTACACATATAACCCTCCTCGGGCTACTCTCAGCCTGCTCACGGAATGACTGGCTGGCTGACTCACACTTCAGACGCTACGCAAACATCTCCGAGGAGACTACGACCGCGCCATTGAAAATGTCCGCCGCAGTTGTGGACAAACATCTGGAAACTCTAACTCCAGCAGACCACGGCATAACAGCCCGGAAATAACTTGTCGTTATCACCAATTAACAGTTTCAGAATCAATTTGCATCTTTATCTTTGAATATATATTTTTCCCCGCTTACGGATCCTGTTAAGAAAGCACACCTAATTGTTATTAGACAGTGTGAAATTCTCCGTGTTGTCTATGCTTTTTCCTGACTACATACTTTAAGCTAGTATAGTGCTAGGGAGAATAACTGAGCGTTATAAAAGTTTGAAGTATCGCTACGGCCTCACAGAAATACCCGCATTTTACAGAAGTTTGTTCAGTAGACAGTGTTACACTACAAATCATATAATTCAGCTAAGATAGGATGTATTACATGATTATATAAAATTGTAACAGCGGAAGTCATTTAAAGAATGGTTCTTCATAAAAATGCACAGGTAAATGGTCAAATACAAAACCAAAGCTTTTGATTTGAACCTTTGGTTATATAACTTTAAACAGAGGAAAATTAATCCTGTGGTGGAAATGGCTCTGCGCCAGCGTAGAGGTTTAATGTGTTACCTGAAGAGACGGTTCGATTTGGCGACCGACGGCTATAAAAATGCACTTTCTGTAGTCACTTTGTGTACATCTATGCAGATTAAGTTTTACGATACTATAAGTATATTCTTCCATTCCGTGCGAGCAATCTGATGGTTTCAACAAAAATCAGAGCAAAGCTTTAGTTCTACATAGCGACCTGAACTCTGATCGCTCTTAAAAAGAAAAAGTTACCTAATGCAACAAAGGCAATCAGAAACAACAAAACGTGGAAATATTTTGTTTAGTTTCTTTATGTTGTGACGCTGGACTCGGGGTACAATAAAGGACGGACGGGACCAAGCTACTTCGCACTACAAGCCGGGCCAGCGAGCGCACAAAGGCGTGCTGCTTCCCGCGTCTGCCTGTACGTGACTAACAACAATCTAAGCGGCTACACAAAAGGGGTTTTCTCCGGAGCCTTCGAGAAAGATCCAGCTCCTTCATCAGCGTTGCGCTTGTGGAGACCCAGTAAGATCCGTGTGACGTCACTTGCTCTATATAAGGATGCAAGGAACAGCAGAGCGGAGAGTTTACGGTTACAGGCAAGAGTCGGTCAGTGTATCAGCGAGTGCGTGACAGCTGTGCGCGTGCGTATGCGTGTCGTCGTGACAGATACGTCAGTCGTCGTAAAGAAGATTCAACGAGCATCGAGTGATTGCAACGTAGAGAAAGTGAAGAAAGACACTGAGAGGACTAAGTAAGGTTACGAGAAGTAAAAGTTGTGAGTTGTGATAACACGAAAGACTGTAGACTGTGTTAACGACGAGAAAAAAAACTGTATTTCTGATAAAACTTCAGAAGACAATAAAATGTTAGAAAAGAAACCGTACTGATTTTGTTGTTTTTGTTACAGTATCTTATTATTGACCATAATCCTCGCGGCATGGAATGCACAGGCTCCGGTCATTGAGTAGATGAGAAATGCATGGAACTAAGCACAAAGTGTAAATAGGACGTAAGGAAAGGAAACAAAAGAAATAAAAGTATATTGGAACTTATCGCCAGTAGCTGGAACCGTTGGCTGGAATATAAAATTCCAGGCTAGAAATATATAACTAATGCGCATTATATGAGATAGTGTTATGAAAAGGTGTGTGAAATTCATGTAAGAATACGATGAATGGAAAATAAAGAAACCTTAAAAGAAAAAAAAGAAAAAATAGATTACCGAGATCTGAACAAGTGTTGTCAGTGCGCGAAACGCATACCTTACCTCTGAGGTATTTACACTTACCTTCTAAAAGTCCTGATCCTTCTTCATGATTACCCTCCCCGCATGGAGGACTTTCATCCCTAGGACTTACAAGTCTGTGCCTAGGGTCAGATACCTGTTGGGGAACAGATGAAACTAAGGACCGGACAGAGTGAAGACCTGGAAGCAGGTGGCCAGTCCAGTTCCAGGTATGAAAGTGAGGAAGAGGATAATAAGTGAAAATTGTTGAGTAAAAAAGAAATTAAAAAAAAAATATGAATCACTTGTTGCATCGTCAAATAGTAAGAAGGTAGAAGAACAAGAAAGTTCACCACTACAATCGGACTTTGTTGAAGATCTGTGATAATGCATCCCAATATACCATTTTACGAACTACCTCATCCTGAGTTTAAAAGCTCCATTAGGAAATATACTAAAGAAACAAACAAACAGACGAATCAGAAGGTAATACAACACCTAAATGCTTGTATTTTTGGCAGTACACGTGTATGTATTGGTAATGCCTATTTTTATACTGGATTTATTGTTACACCCCTGACTGTGATGTTTACAGTTCCACGTTACCGTGTTACCTCCCTCTCCGCGCTATCAATATGTACTCGCAGCGCGCGCACATTGGAAGCAAAAGGATATTTGTTCTAGCTCTGGACATCAGACAGACGTATTCTGTTTTCTATGACACATTGGCTTATAGAGTGGATTAACCTACTATATCACGCCTCTTTCATTGCCAAGGAACAAATACAAGGAGAAAGATATTTTAAGACACTTCTTATTTATGCGCCTGATAGTAGGTAATGCTACATAACTTGTTACTATTGGAACACTTAAAGACGGAATCGTATAAACCCCGCTTGTAACTAGGGTTGTCAGGTTTTCAAGTTAAAAATACGGGATATTTCAAAAAAGTTTCCCTAATACATGAACATATTGTCCATATGTCGATTTTACTCCGTATTGATTTTAGAAGATGTATGCTTACTGCACAGAACTAGGTTTACATATTTATTCGTAACATTTAAACCAATGAGTACATTTACCAAATGGTGATTTCATAATCTCACTTATTTCACTCTTTTAAAAAGTCATAAAGAGGAATGTGTGTAATGCTTATTAACCTTCACATGTTCTGTCCAAAAATAAGTATCTTCCCAAACAGAAAGATAAACACACATGTGCCTAGGTTTCTTCGTGGGTCGAGTTTTGTTCAGTTCATTGCGGCTATCGCCTTCCATGGTTTTACTTGCTTTATAGAACCACAAACAAACAAAACACGTGCTCCCCTCTTCAATTCAAGGACGCAAGTGAACGTCACACATCACATAAGCATAGGTACGCTTAAGGATTGGCTACACTCTACCAGCCGATAAGAAGAGAATGTTCGCTGCTACCAACAGCTAATTAAAATACTGCTGCCAACATTGAGGAAAAGGAACTACCACTTCAATATATTGCATATTCCAAATATCCTTCTAAAACTCACAATTCATGGCAGTCTATGAAATGCGGGAGAAATAGTCCAAAATACGGGAGACCGAAGACTCAATAAAATAAGGCTGAAATACGGGTGAACCCGGGAAATACGGGAGACCTGGAAACCCTACTTGAAACCAAAGTGTACATTGAGTAAGTTCTGCTCCAGGGTGCACTGAATAATTTTTTCCGACACTGTACAAAGAATCAATAGAAATAAGATAATATTCCTTTTAAACTGGTTCATTTGTTATTTCACATATATTTTCTATTCACTAGTTGTTTTGACCGGGAGGAATTTCCATATAACCCTGGACTGAGTAACACATACCGTCTTAGGTGAAAAACTGATTCTTTTTTATCTAATTGATTAGCGCAACAAATATGTCCAATAATTATTGCCAATAAAGAACCGTTTCGTCGAGAAAGAACAAATCTTGTCAAATATTTGGAGCCATCTAGCTCCTTGACGAATGGATATAGATGATTTATTGTTTCAATAAATGTCGCGTAAACATTGTCTGAACAGTGCTGTAATACATTTCTACCTTAATTTGAAAGAATTTAGTCACAATGTGACCGCCTCCGTAGCGCAGTTGTTAGCTGGCGCGGAGCACCCGGATTCGATCCCCGGTACCAGCATGGGGATTTTATCCCCTCCGGGAGGTCTGGAACGGGGTGCACTCAGCCTCGTTAGGTCCCTGGGGGACCAATTGAGGAGCTACTTGATGGAGAAGTAGTGGCTCCAGGTCTAGAATACCGCATAACTGGCCGGGAGGGCTCGGGGTGCTGACCACGTCCCACCCTCCAGTACTGCACCTCACCAATGACGCCTGCACTGGGCAGAGGTGGGGGACGCAGCGGCTGGGCGGTAGGCCTTGGCCCTTCGTGGGCTGTCGCGCCGGGGTTAGTTTTAGTTACAATGTAACGTTAAAGTGTCACTGAAAAGTTTAATTTTTAAGAGGGATTTGGCAACGTCATGACTCCAAATATTTGACACTCATTTGGTTTTGTTTTGTTTTGCTCAATTAAATGATTCTTTATTGAAAATAATTGTATTGGACATATTTGTTACACTCCTTATGTAAAATGCCTGGTTAACATATGGCTGAACCGGTACAATACCAACATGGGGAAACATATCTCTGACATCAATACAAAACAGCAGGCACTGAGAATCTCTGAAGTTATGTCATTCCTAAAACAGAAGACTTAAATACACTGTAAGGTAATTTAATGCATTTTATGAACACTATAAACTTTTACCGTTTAAACTTATTGAACGAATTATCAAGAGGTCAACCTGCCCCAAAACAAATTATATTAAGGCGCAGAAGGCCATTCCGCCCAACCGCTGCGTCCCCACCTCTGTCCACTATAGGCGTCAATGAGTGGGGTGCAGTAATGGAGAGTGGTACGTGGTCAGCGCCGCGATTCCTCCTGGCCCGTTATGCAACCAAGTTCGTTATTTTTCAATCCAGTAGCTCCTCAATTGGCCCTCAAGGACCTAAAGAAGCTGAGTGCACCCCGGACTATGCCTGCCAGCGAGAAAATCCCCACACTGTTACCCGGAATCAAATCCGGATCTCCTGCTTGGTAAGCAGCAACCCTACCACTACGCTAAGGAAATTTAAGATCTTTAAAGAAACAACATAGAGTTGAAAGGACCTGTTTGAGTCATTGCCCTGCATTTTTTTGAAAAACAATAGCGGCACTTTGACGCCTTAACAAAGAAACTTAAAAATGCAGCAAAGTTTATCCTTTATCACTGACCAGGGCATTGCTAAAAGATATAAATACATAGAGATAGATTCATGTCTGAGAAGCAATTGTGAAGAAACTAAAAGTAAAATTGTCACTAAACATTTTGTACTCATATAATTTCCCACTGTCATAATTAGAGAACGAGATCAGTCGCTAATACTGCTACAGGCAACCTGAAATATTCATTAATTAAAATAACTACAATATCTCTAATTAAAGCCAGAAAATTAAATTAAAAATGTGTAGTATCCATTAACTCACTTATAGTTCCAACAGTAGACAATTCTCAAGTAATGTGAAAGTAACTGGTTTCATATTTACATGAAGGTTAATAGTATTATTGCTCCACATAATTAATCTAAGCTTTCGTTTGGTGAAAGATATGCTTAGCTAACTTGCAAGTTCATGCCTGTATTATTATCCTAAGCTCAAAGACAAACCTCTTAAAGCAAACCACTTGAGCACATCTGTACACACAATCAAGAACCTCCGTGCAAGTAGCACCTGCTCGCACTCGTAATCCAATCTTTGTTGAATATCAATTAATAATCGTACCACAAAACAAGTGACTTCTCGTGTAATAGTTTGAAGTATAGTTGCACACGAAATAGCCGCACATTTTGCCATCAAATTGCACAAAGGACACAAGAAGAAATAAACAATGCCTCCCTGGCCACACCGCATTTCTTAAACTTTCTAGGGTTCTTCATGACGTCATGACTTCACTTTATGCCTGCTGCTGTCACCGTATAGGTTTCTTGTGCTGTGTACTGGACTAATACTTGTGTGTTCTTTTAATATGGCGCAGACCTATTTTGTCATCTTTCGCGAAGTTATTAACGAATATATGACAAATTATCTTGAATATAGGTCAGTTCTCGATATATTTGCATTTTAGTCCTCAAATACGAGCTAGAGGTCCTCATGCAGAGTGCTCTAAAGGTCCTCTTACAAACTTCTAGGACTTATAGAGTGGATAATACTTTGACTTGGAATCCGTGTCCGAAAACAACAATTTGAAAACATGGTTCTAACGCGACCTTTTATTCAAGTAATTTAGTAGGCGTGACCCAGTGCATCACTTATTTTACAACTCAATTAATTAATTAATTAATAACCAAAGCACCAATAGTTTTCACAAACACAGTTTTTTACAGTTAATCTGTTTTGTCCTTTCCAAAGGATGGTTAGTAATCTACAAGTAAGGTTCGATGTGGTGACCACCAATTTTGGTGCCAACATTGTACAGTCATAGAAAAAATGATTGAGCTCATTAGAAGAGCAGAACACTTCTACGTCCCATGTCGTGTTGCAGCGTGGTTTACACAAGTCGATATATCTAACATGCAGCCTGAGTTTATTGATCGTCTCTTTCATACGTTATCACCTGTCGGACACACAAATAGGCAGTTTTCTACACCATCTTTAAAAGGAACAAAATACAAATGTGAGTGGCAATTCAAGACACAGCCTATTTGTGTGTCTGACCGACGTCTGACGTTTAATTTTCGCTTCGTGAAAACTATCAGTTATTCCTTCACCACCATTTCTGAAACTGTTTTGTTATGTATTGTCTCCTCATTTCACAACTTTCATTCTTCTTCATATCCACTTTCAAGTACCTCCAGTCGCTTTTCGTCACTGTGTCGTACTATTATAATACTACAATGCACACAAAATACTCAAAATACTTCCCTAATCTCTTCCTTAGCTCCATTTTCAGGGTGTAATTCCCTGTATATAAGGAGGCGAGGAAACATCAGAGTACAAAGTTACAGTTACGGAGACACGTCGATCAATGTGTCAGCAGTACGGTCGTTGTGAAGATTTAACGAACGCCGAGTATCGTCGGATTTAGCATATGAGAGGCAGTAAACGTGATTAAAGACACTGAAAGGACCGAGACAAGTTGGCCATTTGTGAGTTGCAATATCACGAAAGACTGTAGACTGTGTTAGCGATAAGAAGAAAATTGTGTATTTATGCAGAAGTACACAATAAACTGATAGGAAAGTAGTCGTACTGGATTTTGTCATTTTGTTTCATACATTTTGTAAAACCCAAATTGTAAAAGTTAAAACATTAAGTAGCACACGTACATTTTTTCTTAAACTAATTTAAATCAAGAAATACCTGCATAAAATTTATTCATGTTGTATACCAATCTTAAATTAAAAATTTGGAAACGATACGATAAACTATTGGGTTGCAGGGAACATTTCAGTTTACTGTATCAAAAGTAATTAATTATGAATTAAAAATTAATTTTACACAACGTTTTTACATACCTTGATAAAATTCTGTGTGCGGCGTATGTTTTGTGTTCTGTGTATATGGTAAAACATTCAAAGCGATCAGAAGAAAACCGTAGATATTTGGATTTTCACAGACATATTGCATTAAATATCAGAAACGTAAGTATGTTTAGAAATATAAGAGCACGTTTATTAACAATAGCATGCATAGGAAATCCTACACTTGAGGCCTATTGAGAAAAAGTTCTTCCATGAGATGTACCTGCTTTGAATAATTTTGACCGTCTACACGAGTTTTGGTGACCTCGGTCTAATATTTAAGTTGGAGAAAACTATTACATTGCAGTGCCCGAACTTCTGCAAAACGTTATTGCCTTGGTTCGCTTTAAGAAAGTGCGGGTTCCCTCGGGTGCTTTATAGCTTTGCGCATTGTCTGTCGGACAGAAACATCTAACTTCATTCAGAAAATAATGCAAATGTTCCATAACGCTGCTGGAATTTCCAGTAGCGCTAATAAGACGATATGTATTTCAGGATGTAAAGAACATTTTCTTAACACACTCTCAGCGGTAGTATTTGCGAGTGGAGATTAACTTTTCAGTTATATTTTTAAATCAAAATTAGTTTAGCTACAAATCCAGGTAACACATTTATGCAAATTATTTATAATTATCCAATTTTAGAAAACCTGAAAGGAAGTCGAAATCTGAAGAACATAAGAATCAGTTACAGAAACAGAGGTTTTATATGTGTGTGTGATTTTTTCATATGTTTCTATTTCTGTTGTTATTTATATAACTAGTAAAAAGGTTACAACATTACCCTATTATATTTAAAATCCGATATCTCTGACGTATAGCTCGTCTACACGCTGCAAGAACAGAATTTAATCCAATGTTTCTCTCTCTCTCTCTCTCTCTCTCTCTCTCTCTCTCTCTCTCTCTCTCTCTCTCTCTCTCTCTCACATACACACACACACACACATACAGACACACACACATACACACACACAAATAAAAAAATCTCGGTTACTCCAAATTTAACTTTAATTTATGAGAAAATAGGAGGGGATGAAACGTTAATTTGAGGAATCTTTTACCTCTATTCTGCACTAACATTTTGATCATTAGTTATTTTCAGCTGTTTCTGCTCTTTTTTGTAATATATCAGGGTCAACGAAAAAATTTGACGCAACAAGAATTTGAGGATAGTACGATATACAATAAGATGTAGCTACTTAAATGATTCTGAAAAGTGAAACAATATGCGCCTTTTATGGTAAATATACTTGTTACTTTTAACTACAGTGAAATGTCTGTATAACAGAATTTAAGAACAAAGAAAATACAATTGCCGATAACATTTTATCTGATTTGCTTATAATACTTATACTTGGACAATTGTGAATTAATATATGCAGTGGACCAGAACCTACATGTTAATAAAAATAGATTCATTCTTATGCCATTGGTTGTGAAATAAGTTAATATCTTCTAGGCTACCGGACCAATATGCTAGATTCAAAAGTATATAATTATGAATAATTTGGTCCTAATCTGATTGATTTTAGTGTAATTTGCAACTGTTTTATGTTTTACTGAAGGAACATAGCAATAAAATGGTGCAGTTTTATAAACCTAAACGTACTATAAAGAAATATTGGTACACAAAAGGACTAGGTAAAGCCAAACAAATTATAAATGAAGGTGAAGTGCTGAAATTGATGATTTATAAATTATATGTATATTAAAACTAAAGAGGGTTGTAGTTACTTTTTAATCCTATGCGCTGTTCTTCACCTCCCTTCTGCATTCATACGATAATAATGGAAAATCAGTAAAGCAGTAAATATGGCTGCTTCTACAAGTGATGTTAGCTTGCGAGTGACAATTAAGCTTGAATAGTGTAGTATTCTAAAGGTAAGGCGTTAAAAAGCGACGAGAAACGAATTGTTTTGAATTTTAAACAAACTCATGCAATAGCACCAAAGTCTCCCGGTGAATAACATCGTGAAATTAACTGCAGATTATGCCGTTGTCTCCGAATGGAGTATTGCATTTGCGCCTGAGGACCCAAAGAAAACTAGAGCATTGCGAAAACCAAGAAACAACAAAAACAGACCTCAGCCAGAATTTGAAAAGCAGATCACTTTGTTAAATCTACAATTTGTGGGAAATCACATCAGTTTTTCTTCAACGATAAAACGCCAATGTTAGAGAACCTTAAATTCTGACAACAGTACACTTATATTGCTTTCTTGCCTTCTTACCTTCTTATTGTTATGTTATCGGAATTAATTATGTATGTACTCTTTTATGCTATATCTGCTTCTTTACCATTATTCTTAGGGATTATATATCATTATAATAATTTAAATTATTGGATAAAATATATAATTTCATAAGGAAATGATAGATAAGTAAATAATTGCAAGAAGAATTTCTGTATGCTGAAATCAAGACACACTCTAATAAGCCATAGGTTTAGTCATTAGTAAGGCTATTTAAGATTTTGTGAGACGATGGGAGTCATTAGCGATGCTATTCAGAAGGTCAGGAACAGGAAATTGTTAGGTTAGTGTAGCGAAGAAAACTATTAGCATAAGGCGTACCAGGAAATCAGATTACGTGGATAGCTGCAGTTACCAATTCGTGTAGCAAGGTTATAAAGATTAGAATGGGAAGACATTTCTTCGAATTTAGCAATCCACTATGTAGTAGTTGTGTTTCATAGATGAATTAGTGGCTTTATGATTGCTCCAAGTAAGCAGTGACCTCGGTGGCAGTGATAATTAGTAGCCGGGACTTAAGTTAATAAAATTTGCGAATTTTCCTTTCTAAGTTTACAGTCTTAGATAAGTGTCCACTCTGATCGGTTACCGGCAGCTCCAGCGCATGAAGATCGCATCCGTGTTATATTGATTTACCGGTCACCATCTGTCCTGCCTCGGTAGCGTGATGATTAGCGTGTCTGCCTCACGTTCAAGAGATCGCGAGTTCGAATCTTGCTTAGGGTAAGTTATCCGGGTAAGGTTCTTTTTCCGAGATTTTCCCTACCCTGAGAAGACGAAGGTTCACAATCTGGTAACTAAGCTAAGCATTTTTGTAACTCACGACGACGCACCGTTTCCATTATTATTGCGGAAACAGATATTTTTAAACAGTAAAGTCTCCAAATAAGTAACATATAACATCCAAAATGGGGGGAGGGGGTGGTTTGCAAAACCGATTATAAACACTGGCTTAAACGATATCTGTGAAAGGAATAATAAAAGTAGACGCAGTGCGATGAAAAAAGTTAAAATAAGATTATGTGGTATAAACAGGCAGGAAATAACGAGTGATTCAAAAGACCTCGAACCAGCTGCGCTGTGTTTTGCCTTTACGCGTCCTCGGCGCTCGTCGCCGACTGCTGCTATCTTAGAACAGCGCGAATGAAGTTATACAGCACTTTTAAAACTGTGTTTAAAGGCTTGACTTACCAATGTTGTTAAAGGAGATGCTGGAGCTGGCCACCGTCGTTGTCCATATGTTTCTGGCACCTCTTTAGGAAGCTATCCATCACTCGCCGTAGTTCACGGTGAGAAACGCTAGCAATTTCCTAGCGGATATTTTGTTTTAATTCTTCCAGAGTGTGTGAGTTTCTCTTGTACACGTTATGCTTTAAGTTACCCCAGAGAGAGAAATCGCAGATCAGCTGGAGATCTTACTGCAAATCGCACTTTCACTTGGCGAGATGATTGGGTTAACATATATGAATCATACGTAAATGCACGTCGTGAAGTAGTGAACAAATGCTAGGCTACAATACACTTTGTGGCTAAGTAAGGAGAAAATAATAAATCACACTGGTAATAACTCAATCACATGTTACTACGTCAGCTCAATACTGTACTTTCAGAGCAGAGAAAATCAAGTCAACCGCATGATCTTATGTACAGCAGCTGCGTTATCGTGTTTCCGCGTGCGCAGTGGAAAAACACTCGCAGCGGTTCGGATGTCTTGGGGCATCTCTGTATAATCCCAATGCAGACTAAGACCAGCTGTGGAGGTACACAATGAAATTAAAATTGCATAGGGTGAGGAAACGTATATTTTGGAGCTGGGTATAAAACAGAGGGTGGGATTAGCATGAATTAGATTGGGAGGATGAAAAGCTCATAAGATGACTAACGATACCGACAGGAGGATCTGTCCCTTATAGTGAAATAAGAAGACTGGACACATGTTTGCAGCATGCATACAGACGGAAGAAAGTGAGGAAAATTATTATCGGAGGCACCTTTGGCATGCAAAGGCGGAGGATAGAATGCTGGGACTTCATCCTGTACAGTCAGGTATAAATGTGTTAGTGTTTATATATACAGACTGTCCAAAAAAAAAAAAAAAAAAAAAAAAACCACCGACAACACTTAGCATGTGCGGGACGGCAAACTCATTAGTGTTCAAATAGGAGCCCTTGTCCGGAAGTGCACGGTTTGAACGCTGGAAGGTGTCGAAGTGTGACATGGGTCTACGCTCACATTTAGCCAATACATCCAATAGCCAGCTGTTTACATTACAACATTGGAACTGTGCACCTCCTACGTAATTGCAGGCACTATATCGGCGATGGTGAGACTCATGCACATGACCCAATACTTGCAGTTGTCCGAAGATTTTCAGTCGCTCCGTGGACTCGAGCCATAAGGTCCTCCGCTGACGTTACAGGAGTGTCATACACCGTACTCTTCATATCGTACAACTCAGAAAATAGTCGAGAGGTGTCAGATGCGGTGGCTGTGCTGGCCATGGAACTAGTCCACCTCTACCAATCCATCAATTTGAATATGCAATGCTGAGATGATTCCGCACATTTATATCAAAGTGTGCTGGAGCTCAAGTCGGTCATTTCAACAGCTGTGTACTGGTACTTGCCGCACAGCTGTTAAACTTTACTGGAAACCACACAAATAGCACAGTAGGATGCGCACTAAGGACTCTATGTAAGGAATTTAGCACATGCGCAGAAATGCTATGCTCAAATCGTTCATCCGCAATACACAAATGTCAAAAGAATTGCATACCTTTCGCATTAAGATGTCAAAACGAATTTTAACAAATTGTCACAATCGTTGTTGATCGTTCTCAAACTTCGACGCTCTCCAGCGTCCAAACCTTGCATTTGTGGACAGGGGCTCCTATTTGAAAATCGATCAGTTTGCCATCCTGCACAATATATTAAGCATTGTCTGTGTTTTTGGGGCATCCCGTGTATTTATACATGTGTGTGTGCGCGCGTGTGTGTGTGTGGGGGGGGGGGGGGTGGGGAGGGATGAGTGAGGAAGAGAGATACAGACGGACAGAGGGATTCCAATGTTTTGTTGTATGTGTAGCAATTATAAACCGTGTATTTTTCTAGTGAGTATGTACGATCTTCAGACCCATACGACTATTTTATGCACCTTATGTAATATTAAATATATAATGAATGCAACGGCTGCTACTGCAGTAAAGACTGCTTACCTTAGATGTTAGCAGACATAATTCAATAGTTACAACTTCGAGTGATAATATTAAAAAGGAAAAAGCTCAATTTGATTCTTGAACTTCAGTCACTCGCTTCAAACAGATCATCATCAGAGGAAGAATGTGCCCGTGAACATCACATTTCGAACTAGGGCCTCCTGCGACAGCGGGGTGGCTGACGATTACATCTCGGATTAGCCAACTCCGTAGGGCTTTCACTTTTGTCTTTGCTTCCACTTTTGTCTGTATTTCACTAATTTGGACCACAAGTTTACTAGATGACACTTAAACTCATTGCTGATGCTGCTGCATGTTACAGAGCCGTTATCTTCGGGATGTCCTCGTTCTTCATAAGGATGTTCTTGTGATGTTGAGTAGCTTTCGGTCTGTTTTCCTCTAGCAAATTTCTAACATGGCTGTTCCTTTTTTTGTTAATGACTATGCCTGCGAACCATATACTAGCACGGGTATTGCACACATATCCATGTGCTCATTTTTGCTTTCATACTAATGGATCTTTCTAGTAAGATAAACCTTAGAGCCCAGAATTTCTTCCAGGTTTATATAATTCTTTTGTTCTGTGTGTGGTTGGAAAACGATACAGCTTGGCCTAAATAAACGTATTCATTGATGTAGTCGGCTTTGTGGTTTACGAACTGGAATGGCTGCTTCGTGCTGTTTGTCATTATCTTTGTTTTCGCAACATTTATTTGAAATCCTGACTATTTCCTGAATTTGCAGAGCTTGCTTAACATTTATTTAAGGATATGCTTGTTTGCTGAATTTGCAGAGCTCTGAACATTTCTTCTGATTCCTCGTCCGAATCTGTTATGAAGATAACATCGTCTGCAAAGCGAAGGTTGAATAATGTCCTTTCATCTGTGCTTATTCCATATTATTTTTTTTCCATTCTGCTGAATATTTCTTCCATTAGAGTTATGAATAGTTTTGGAGGTATTGTATCCCCTGCCTTACTCCTCGCTGCAAGGAGATTTCTTCCCCTACCTTATCCATTTTAATTCTCGCTGTGCTGTTTAAGTACAGCTTTCCCAGAAGCCGGATGTACTTCTGTTTCCTCAGACATTCGAGTGCTTGTAATATGGCTATATGTTCCATCGAGTCGAAGGCCTTTGCAAGGTCGGCGAAGACTCCGCATAGCTTGAAGCTATATTCATTCGCCTTCTCTGTTAGCTGTGTTAACACTTGGAGATGGTCCATTATTGAATAACCTCTGCGAAATCCTGCTTGCGCATACGGTTGATTTTCTTCTATCCTCAGGCTTACTCTTTCGTAATTATGGTGGAGAAAACTGTGTAGATGCTGGCCATTATGCTTATTGGTCGGTAGTTATCGATGTTTTCTTTGTGGATATGTGTGTATGTGTGTGTGATAGTATGATGGTGTTAGAGAGCCATTGTTGCGGGAATTCTTCGTTTTCTATTATCCAATTGAATGACATCATTCTCTTGACTAGCTCCCCGGAGTCAATTGTGAAATGTTCGTTTTTTATATCATCTTCCCTCGGGCTCCTTCCATTTTTCAGATTTTTTAGTACAGCTTCCATTTCGGAGTTCACTATTGCTGGGATGTCATAGGCTCCGTATTTGTATCAATTTAATTGATGGTATCCATCCTCGCCCTACCGACGTGAGAACGGGATCTCATAGTTATACCACTGGAGCCGCTGGTAGCAGATGCACCAAAGAACGAGTTTATTGACGGCGTCAAAAGTGACGCAACTAATGGCAGTTTTACAGAGAAATAAAACAAATACAAGAACTAGAGCACGGATAAGTGCGCAACAACCGCAAGTTTAGTGCACATGGCTTTTACTGTTGTTCTCTCGTGGGTATACAGCTGCAGGCGTCTGCTGATGTGCTACAGCTGCGGGGTACCGGTTACCTAATTAATTTTGTGTACCCAACTAACCTGTTTCACGTGTGACCGCCCATGGCTTAGCGCTCTAGTAATAAGTACTGACAGGGAGGATATTGTGTGATGGAGACCTAGATTTTACACGTCTTCCACATAGTGATTAGCTGCAGATGAACTTGAGTTTTGTGTTCATAATCCTGTAGTTAATTCCAACTCAGCTTTTATTTTGGTGTTTGTTATTTTTTTATTATTATTGTTACCATCGTCGTAAACAACACCATTACCATTACATTACTATTATTACTATAATACATCCTCCGAATTTTTAATTATAAGCACGAAAGTTGAATCCTCGTGGCATTTGGTTTATATTTTCTCCTAACAGCTAATACGAAAACGAGGCTAAATTGAAGGGGTATAAATGTTTTGTTTACATCTAGTCCAGTTCTAAACTTGTAGTATCGTGCATTATCGTCGATTAGTAGTACTGAATCCTGAATTTTCTACAAAATTAAAAGAAAGGTAAATACTCCATCGAAAATATTCTCGGACAGAGAATCAGGATTCTTTTGAGATTGTGCCCTGCTGGCTCTTTAAACGTCAAAAGGACGAACGCGTACTTCTGCAAATAGAGTATCGAATTATAAAATCTTACTTTCTCGTTTTGTTGTTTTCTTATACACTTTTCACTTTAAAACTGTTCATGGTTTGATTTTTGTTCATTTGCATTCAAACTATCAGTATTTTATTCTTCGAAGAATGACAAACATCTCCAAATACTTCTTTCTTCATAATAAGTAGTTTTGTATCTGGGGTTTTATAAATGTAATACATGGTTGTGTTTTATAAAATTAAGTGATATGTACCTAATTATTTATTTCCAGGACTCTCTTAATATTACAATGTTTATTTTAAGCCATAAAATGGCATTTGAGGAAGAATAGAATAGTATTGGAAGTTTAAGGAATTCAAGCTTTTGAACTGTCATCCCGTGGGGAAATCCGTGAGTATATGGTTAGCTCTTGGTGTTTTAAAAATATAATTCCTTTGAAGCTTGGTTACATAGGACCAGGAAAATTCATATTGTATTATATCAAGAATGAGTAAATCTGTGATAGGATTACCAAAATAAGCAAGCAGCCTTACAAGATGGATATTATTATATAGAATAGTATTGGAAGTTTAAGGAATTCAAGCTTTTGAACTGTCATCCCGTGGGGAAATCCGTGAGTATATGGTTAGCTCTTGGTGTTTTAAAAATATAATTCCTTTGAAGCTTGGTTACATAGGACCAGGAAAATTCATATTGTATTATATCAAGAATGAGCAAATCTGTGATAGGATTACCAAAATAAGCAAGCAGCCTTACAAGATGGATATTATTATTGTACCCTGATTAGGATACAGGGTATAGAACGGACAGGAACATCTCATCCATTACAATCTACTGCTGTTACCACCCCCAGGAGGAAGGGATGGAGCTAAGGAACCACAGGAGGCTAGAGGCTACAGGTAGATAGGCTACAGAAGCGTGGAAGTCCCTAACAATTCCTGGTTCGAAGAGTCGACACACTAATCTGGATCTGACCGAAGACGACGATGAACGACCCTTGTAACCAGGCGTAACTTTACTGTCCATGGGGAATGCTCTTCGTTTGGAGAAAGCAGCTGTGACAGCTGCCGAGCACCGCCTTGCTCTACGAAACCTAGAAGTACGCCTGAAACATGACAAGGAAACGGAATGAAAGGAAGTTGAGGGAAAGGAAATCGTGATAAAAGAAAAACTACTACCGCATTCGCCTACCAACCAGGAAAACCCGCGAACACCGCAAAATGAGAGCAGGTGATTGACGGGGATCGAATCCGAGACTTTCTGAATATGAGCCTCAGACGCTACCGAGGAGACAACTCAATTCGTACCTTGTGTTTAAGAGCTACCTTATAGGAATATCACTAAGATATATCTTGAGAAGTATATAAATAATGTATGGCTAAATAAATTAGAGAACTGCTAATGATTACTAGGCTAGGTGATTTCTGGATCAAAATTGGATATTTCACAAGCGGTTCTGGAGAGAGGTCAGGTCAAAAATGGAAGATATACTTAGACGTCTGACACAGGTCAGGCAGAAAAGCTCATTTACATCTCTTAAAAGTTAAATAATGACCCAGAAACGGATAGGTATATTGTCGGAAGAGTAATACAGAAGGGATAGCCTTATTTCGATTGGTTGCATATAAATTAAGGAGAATGAGGAAGGACCTTATCTCGGGAATATTTGCAATGTATGAAGAGAATGAAGGTGACATTTTTCAATGTAAGGGCACAAATAACTGTAGAAAAACTTTAATTAGTAGAAAATGGACACTTAAGAACAAATAAATGGCTTTGAGGAAAATATTCGGTGACCATAAGAAGATGCGAAGATTAACGGAGTTCGTGTGGAAGATTAAGACTAAATGGAGATGGTCAGTGGAAAGACAGACATCTCAAGATCTCTGAGCAAGTTATGGTTAAGGCTAGACCATAATAATTTATGACTTAGTACTTAAATAAATATTGTAACACGCGGATGCAGTACCACTCAGACAGACATACAGAGAGACATACAAACGTACAAACAAACAAACAAACTCGTCTATGAGTCCCGCACACGACACGAGTAAGTTGAATATAAACCAATATACTGGTTTTAGCCCAATACATCACTGGAATTTAAAGCGGTCGATAACATAACCGTCTCGTTTGGATGGAACCAACACTAAGACGATTTTGTTACAAAATACCTGATTCGTAATGGCCATTGAGATTTCTCCAAGTTGAAACTCCCACTTCACATAGCCCGTAAACACTTGTCACGGTAAATCCCAAACTGTCCACGTTGTGTGTCATCCCTTCGCTTTCTTTTTATCTCTACGAACCTGCAATATATCGCGTTTTCTATTCAATCGGATCTGATTGCGAACATGGCTTTTGCGGTGATTTCCGCGCCGTTGGGAAAGGAAGCTTAAACAGAGAGAGACGAAGATCCGGAAATGTGAGTGAGGGGATGTATATCGGTTAGTCTCTAGAATGTAATCTGCCCTCTTCTTTCTGACATCGATACCAATACCCGGTGAAGGGAAACGCGAGAAGACTGAGGCAACAATTTACTCGGAGTAACAAGGAAGAAATGTAACTGGTTACAAGCTGGTTCGTATCCTAATTTAACAAAGCACGTTCTTCTATAGACTATACCCCTCTTTCTTCCACAGGATTATAGACTCTTTAGGCCTATGAGGCCCTCTTTTATTCTTTGTGCAGTGATCTGATTCTGGGTTAGGCTTACCTTGAGGAAGCTTCGCTTACATGGATTGCTGCTCAAAGCATATTTTGTCTTCAACAATATTAAAGATCATGTCACAGGCAAGAGAAAAGAACATACCCTTGTATAGATTATGTAGTACCTTAATTTTCATCATAATTACGGATATGCCGTAGTACGCAGAAGCCTAAGGAATAAATAGGTTACCTTTGTATTAATCACTGACTAGATGTCTGCTTATAAGGGATGATAAGGCTTTAGTAGCTAAGACAGAAATGAAGACACCTTCAAAGTAATTTTTTTCTTAATTATTTTCTCTCTATTTTGATTCTTAATGGACATTTATATGGAAATACAACAAAATCCTTCGAGGTAACCATAAACCTTTTGAAAAATTGCTACAATTCTGAACTCAGTTCAAAGAAACCTACTTTTACATAATTTTAAAATAATGTCCTATATAAAGACAAATATTCTAAATCACACTACAATGTCCAGTGCTAATACACTGTGGACTAAGTTGTTTCTATTTATGATCAGAATATCCTGAAGTGTAATGGTCACTAGTTTTCGTCCATTTTACAAACACTACAATTAAATGAAGTAAACAACCACCCTTCTGTTTTCTGACCTTGTGCAACTAGCAAATACCTTAAAGCTAAAGTTGCAGTTGGTGACAGCCAGTAAGGGACATCCTTATACCCACAATGGCTGTAGTATATTCAAATTCCACAGCTTTTAATTTGTATACAAATGTACTACAGCAGGAAGATTTTATGCAGCATACACAAGGTTTTGTGCCATTTGATTTATCACCTGTAATATTTTAAGGGAGCCATTTACCTGTGCTAAGAGATTGTAACATACAAGGAAATTTATGGAGTGATATCACAGTTCTTCTTTTGAACAGATTAGTCTAAAATATTCAATCCTTCCTTCTTGAAGGTTCCAAGTGAATGAATCAGTTATATGCATATGTGTGACTTTCTATGGCACGATTTATCAACCATCACTTTTCGACTCCTTTTATTGCCGAGAGATGATCCATTCAGCCACTAAAGACGATGTTGAAATGTTCAAAATAGAGAATTTCTTTGTTCCTCTGCTTTCAGATTGTATCAAACTATTAATTTATTAGTTTTCTGCAGCTTCTGTGTGTCTCTCGCACATGCGATGGTTACTCCTGGCTAGGCAGGGGGGACAAATAAATGAAATAAGTTTGCGTGCGGAGGAGGGTTACTTTTTGGCATATAGGGCGATATTTCAGGTAAGATAATCTGCGAGTTCCTTAGAGAACTCTGAGGATGATTAATTCACTGGAATACTAATTAAGACTTCTCGAGTTACCAGCCGTGTAATATCTATAAAATTATTCGAGCTTTTGGCCATTTCAAACTCCATGGCCATCACCAGGAAATTAGTAATTAATTATTACACGGCTGGTAACTCGGGAAGCATTAATTAATAATTGTCACCGTAAAGGCTTAAAATCTTATCCACTAGAGGTATACACTCTGTGTTTTCCTAGTTCTTTATTTAGTGTCGTTTTGACATCTGGGTCTGATCGCGACTTGATTGGATTACATGGCAATACGGAATTATATTTTACAGCAACGCGAAGGAAACTGCATTTTTATAACAGTAGAACGGCACTGCAATTATATATTTTGTTACAGACTCCAGTATATTCCATAAACAGTACGGCTAGCTGTTGTAGCTGGTGATTCTTGAGCGCATTGGAAATATCTGTAGAAATGCTGTATTGCTTTTATTGCTTTGGCATACTTCGTGCATTTGGTTAGGGTATGGGAAGCAGAGCTGTACGTCGCAGGTTTCACAATTTGGTGGTAGTTTCTGAGCAAGAAGGTGAGCATGGTTTGATTTTATGTGGCCCATTGTCAACGTACTTATTGGGAATTGATGCTTCAGTGGTAGTGATTTGGTATGGAAGGGAAAAGTAGAGGCCTTTCGTGCCTATGGAGTTTGCTTTGTGTAGAGCTTTACCAGTTTTGTTTTCACATTTCCGGACGGGGGCTTTGGAAAAGTTTCCTACTGTATCGCTGTTGGGTATCATTGGACTGGCAGTAGTACAGCTGTTTTGGTCACTTTATCCGCTGTTTCTTTTCCTGTTACGCCTTGGTGAGAAGGTATCCATACAAATACTACATCCTTTCCCTGGTTACATGTATAGCTCTAGAGAACCTACATTTCTGTTGAGTAGTTCTTTAAGATTTGGAGAACGGAGTGTATTTCCAAATGTCTAATTTGCTGATATGCGATTTAGTTGAAGGTCCATTTGATTCCACACACTTCACAACTGTATATGGAGTAAAGATAATATATTCTGTAATAATTGTGCACCAAGAACAGTTTTGAAGCCATCGGTGTTGATTGGAGGGATTACATAATGCTTCGGATATTTCATGGGAAATGATTTTATAAGTTGGGATGGAAGTATGCGTTCGTTGGTGAATGTTTAACTCAATCTGCGCTTAAGGCACTAAGCAAGCTTCTGTGCATGATAAGGAAGATACCAGCCTTGAGGCAATGACGTATATAATCTTCTCCACAAAGATGAAATGTCAGTTTTTAAATTCTATCAATTTGAGGGTAGTCACCAGCGTGTCTCAAGAAATCATAAGCATAAGCTTTGGATAAAGTTCTTGCAGAAGTTCTCATTGCACAGTTTAGACTGCCGTGTGTTCTACGGATTTCTGAGGGAGCCTCATTCACTTCCATTTGTAAGCTGAAAACAGGAGTGGTGATAATAGGCACCCAGAGTAAGCCGTAGGGCTGTGTTCTGAATGGTACTAAGTATGTTAAGCAGGAATGATGTAGCAGAATTTTATATCGTACCACTGTCGTCCAGTTTATTCCAAGTGAATGCCTTATTCATCTGCAGAACATAGGAATCATCACCCTAGCTACAATGAGCTATAGCTTTAAGGATACTTAGTTTTGTATGCACCCTTATTCCCACGCCTTAACTGAAGTAATCACGATAAACTAAATTTTAATGCTCGAATGTATATCTTAATGTTTCTTCTTCAGTGCATTCTCTTTTTACTCCGATTACTTTGCTGGGTTGGACGTTAAATGTCACAGAAAAGTCTTAAGCTGAGAAAATGTATTTAACCTCATCATTTTCACTAATGGTCTCAATACCTTTAACGCCAAACTAAAAGACGCACAGTTCTGTCTTTTATTGTAGCATATATTTTATTGCAAGTCTGTTAGAATAATCCACAGAACAGGCTGTTTTTGAGGTATGATAACAATGTTGCCACTACACTTGAATTTTAAGTAGTAAGATTGCTCGTGATTTATACACACATACATAGGGAGTTTATTCGGATTGTGGACCGTAACGCGTTGGAGGAATAGTAATTCTTATAGGTCACGCGCTAGTTCTTCACGACTGAAATTCTTAAATGGGACGTTAGATGCGAGTCATTTGCTCACATTTACGGGAGTACTGGCACACAGAAATAGAAACATAATCAATTGCTGTGTATCTTGCTCTCATGTTTCTGCGCTCAGGAAGTATAGCAACTACAAAGCAAATTATGACATTTCCAGTGATGTCAGTCATATGTATTACTCTATCAATCTCTGTAGCTGTTTACACTTAATTTGTTTGTATTTCTTCTATTTCCAACATTTTCCCTCTTCTTCTTCTTCTTCTTCTTCTTCTTCTTCTTCTTCTTCTTCTTCTTCTTCTTCCTCTTCCTCTTCCTCTTCCTCTTCCTCTTCCTCTTCTTCTTCTTCTTCTTCTTCTTCTGAGTTGCTGTTATTTTCATTGTCTCTCGTTAAAACACTGGCAATGTCATGCAACCATACTACACAAACTTCGCAGCTCACTATACTCTGTGTTTTCTTCGAGACATAACAAGAGAAGCAGAGCTGTTTGTAACGTGATGTGAACCAGTTGCTGATCTGTTTGTTAAGAGCTGACTCACTGGATCGTCGCTGAAGGACATTCGTCGGGACTAACGCTCGACATATACTGAAACCAGAAAACGCCCATGATGAACATTAACCTGTGCTATAGGAGGTGTGCAAAAGTATCCTCCTTAACAGGAACACACCTCTGCATCTGAAATTCCTGAGAACGTCTGTAAGTTCAGCAGGTGCCACTTTGGCAAATTCTCCTATGACATGTTCTTTTTTTATCTTTTAGTTAGGCGGGTTATTGTTATACACCTTGTTTTAGGGGGTTTCCACATAAATAATCACAGGGCATTAGATCGCTGGTGTACGACAGGACCACAACCCAGTACTAGAATTCGGTCCTCAGAAACTTCCTTAATAAATCGAATTGATTCGTAAGCAGTGTGAGCAGGGGCAACCCGCTGCTGAAACAATGAATGCTGGCATTCGATTTCCGTTAACTGTTTGAAAAATACATTCAATACGTCGTCTCAACATACTTAAGCATTCACAGTAACTTAAAAATATTCTTTGTCGGCTCAGCAGCACATCTGATGTGCGTATGGATGTTCATAGGTATTTCATATGCAGATGCGGGAAACGTATTCCTGTTGAGGGAGATCATTTTCAGTATCCTATATAACATATGTTAGTGGTCAATTACTGGTTATCAATAACATATTGTGCTTTCAGTAAGAGTCCTTTACTTCATGAGCGGAGATGCTGTCTCTTTCTTTCCAGCCGTTGCCGACTCGGTCCCCAAAGGCGCGGTCTTGCTCACACGGCATACAACCCGAATAATCTCCCGGTACAGGAATGGAAAAAATGATTGAGCGCTATAACATATCGAAGTTTTGCTTGGACCTCACGGAAATACACGAAGTTAACAGAGACACAGTTTATTACGTTATAATATATAACAATCAGAGAAGGATTAAAAGAACCGTTATTCACTAATTTGCACAGTAAATACTCATAAACGAAACCAAGCCTTGAGAGTTGAACTGTCCATCACAGTTCTATGTAAACCGAGTACACGTTTCTCTATGGCAGAAATAGCTCGCAGTCAACATTCTGCGTTTGAAGCTCGGTGTGCCACTTGGAAAGTAGGTTCAAATCCAGCCACCCGCATAGACTTCTCTTCTTTCTTTCATTTTCATTAGCACCTTTTGTATCATTGTGGCTTGCATTATACGAGACAATAAAATATCCACTCCACGACATGTAAAATATTTATCTACTCTTCTTGCAAATTAGAAAACAAAGAAAAACATAGCGACTTCATGTCCGGTTGGTTTTAAATGTAACAGAAAGCTAATAAGCACCGGTTAGTGCTTCCTTAATTGCCACATTCCGGCATCTTTATACTAACGTTCATATTTGAACTTGACTTGCAAGTACCCAAAGTACAGTCTTCTGAGTTATAAACGTGTAGGCCTTAATGGACCTATTGTCACATCCAATTAATACAAGTAGCCATAAGAGAAACTGTGATTTTTATGGTAACATAATTTATTTATCGTCTTCAGGGTACTTGATCGTCTATAATACAGGTCATTGTTTCCGTCAATGGATTTTGGTTGCTCCTCCTGTTTGATAGCCAGTGAGCATAGCAGCGGATAAATATACTTTTGAGTTTTGTTGACTCATTGGCTAACAAAGAACAGGGAGTATAACACAAGTTTGCCTTACAGCACCTCTTGCTTTATCAGAAACAAATAAATATGCGAGAGGTGATTCAAGACACACACTATTTTTATCTTCAACAGAGAATAACTTATGCCACAGAGACTGTTATTACAATATGGCTTTGTGCTGGAAATATCGACTTGTGGAAATTGTACTGCACTACGAAGTGGGTTTTAAGAATATTCTGTTCTAAGAGTGCGCTCAATCATTTTTCCGGGACTAGGTACTTTAAATGAGGTCTATGTATTGTTGCACTGTCAAGGCTAGTATAGTAATGAAGATCCCTCCATGAATTACGTCATGCTTTCTGAGACTAAACCTTATGCTGTCATGCACATCAACATAACTTTACAGCGACTTTTAGAGAATTTATTGACAAGGAGCGTGATTGCACCTTTTCAATAGATCTGGCACAGCCTATACATGGAACATTCTAGAAACAAAAATTGAAACAATATTTTAAAATTACCAGGGAATTAATGAGAATTACTTTCCCTTGTAGTTCTAGCTGGCCGCTTGAGACTGAGATAGTAAAACTATAAAATATAAACGCAGATAGCGCAAAAACAATAACGACAGAAAATAGCTAACATTATTTGACTTAAACATAACAAGAGCCTTGCTGCAGTTCGTGGAGACACAGACTACACCAAAGTGAAAACATTAAGAAAATTCAACGGTGGAGAATGCCGGTGTAAATGCTAGTGTCCACAATATTAATGGCCTACACACTTTGACAAAAAGCCTCAAGGAGGATGAGCTTCAGATGATTATATTTTATACATGCCATCTAGGTTAACATGCTAACCTCTGATTCCCTAGGTCGCGGGTTCATACCCAGTGGAGAGCGATGAAGTTCTTGGGCGTGAAAATATATAGCATACTTTCCTTTGGAATGGAAGTAAAGCTGTGGTCCATGACGTAGATTTAGTGCACGTAAAGGAACCTCAAGTCTAATAAAGAAGCCTCTTAATAAAATTAAATGGTCTTTTACACCCAATATATTGATAATTGATAACCACAGCAGTTAAAAAGTGTTCATTAATAAAACTCAATTTAATTTTGGTACACACAATTTCAGTACACTAGAACCGTTGGTATTGCATACAAAAGGACATCATTTTAATGTATAACAAACTGGGTGAAAAAGAGACACCATTGAATGTACAAAAGATTAGGTCGACATTTCTGCCTGTTAACACGTTTCTCTGACCAACCAATATTTCCAGGAGAAGCAGGTAGTCAGAATTTCCTTTATTATAGGAAGTTAAAGCAGGTTTGGCATCAACAGGAATAGGTCATACTAAGAAACAATATTACGTCCGACATACAGCTAGTGTGGAAAAACATTAATTACAAACGATGGTTCGTTTCACAAAACGATATAGACCAATACAGTTCAATTACAGAATTGTATTAATATTAATATGATTGTCTCTTTGCAATTCAGATAACCTTATGATTCGAGCTAATGTTTTTAAGGTTTCCTTTATTGAAACTGGGAAAAGTATTCAGGTAGGGTAGACTCTCTGATATCCTGAATAAATGAAAAAAGGTATGACAAACTCAGGCATCTTAGAGGAACCGAAAGTTAATATCCGTCAGGAGATTCCGCTCTAGAAAATGCTGCGAGTGATGGATGGTTTCTTTAAAAGGTGTCAGAAAGGTGGGGAATAAGAAAGTATTCCTCTGCTCGAGAGTTTTGTGTAATTTTTTATAATACCCTTATATCGGGAGGTGTTTCGTAGCCTCTACGCTACGACTCTCATGCTCGATAATAAATACTAAGCTACCTTAATAAAAATTGGGTCAACCATTTTCTAATTCAGTGGTTCGTTCAAAAGCACGCATCCAGAACATAGTTTAACTTTGATTCTATTAAGCCTTCCTCCATACTACAATTGTTAAAATGACTATTTCACGTATATTATGTACCACAATGACCTCTGCAGTATGGGGCAGCGTGTCTGCCTCACATCCTAGAAGTCCCGAGTTTGAATCGGGTACAATATCTTGGGTACAAAATCACATACACTCAATATTTTGCGCACTAATGTAGTTTAATCATTTTTCAAGAGGTGTCACTCACTTTGTGTGTTTAAAGTGACCAACATCAAGAGTGCTGCGGGGTCATGGTTGGCAACTGCTGAGCGAAATACGGATGTCAATAAGTCCGGTTAGATGGCTGAACGCTTTAGTTTGATAGAGTCTTGAAATGCACCAGTTCAGATGACTTTTGCCTATAAACACTATCCTTCATGAGAGTCATCAGGATAAGGTTTTCATTCCGAGGTTTTCCCTTATCCTGAGAAGACGAATGTCGAGTAATTTTAAGCTCTATGGACTTCGGGCTCATTTAAGCATCATTTCACTAATTTCGTTCATTCATTCACTCATCGTCCGACATGACATTACGTTGGGGAACTTTAAAACATACACACACAGAAACATACATCCAGCAAACCGGAGTAAAACATTGAATTTCAATAAATCCATTCTATTTATCTCCACGAATTTATTGTATTGCTTTTTATTTTGCTCTTCTTTAGTTTTATGAACATTTCTGCAAGTTTGACGAACTGTAATTGTTAATTGTAGTTCTGGTTAGAATACTGATATCGAAATCATTTATTTCCATTCAATTACCCTCAATTAAAATCAAAATTCGTTTCGTTTAAATAACTGCGTGTTTTCATTTCTCTGGACATCAAAGTGTCCTGTTACTTTCTTTTATACAGATGGGTCCAAAACTATGTGCTCACTCTTTGATAATCAATATATTGGGCACAAAATGACATACGCTTACTATTCTGCGCACTAATGTAGTTAAATCATTTTTCAAGAGGTATCACTCACTTTGTGTGTTTAAAGTGATCAACTTCAAGTGCTACGGGGTCATGGTTGTCAACTGCTGAGCGAAATACGGATATCGGTAAGTCCGGTGAGATGGCTGAACGCTTTAGTTTGATAGATTCTTGTAATGCATCACTTCAGATGGCTTTTGCCTACAAACACTATCCTTCATGATCCGCTCTAGGTAGAGACCCAAAAGTGTTAGGTCTGGAGACAGTAGTTCGCGCAGTAGTTAAGCGTCATGGACTCTGTAGAATGGCTGAACTTAGAACACAGAAAATGGCCACTACCTCTTGAGAAACATTTAACTACACAAGTGTACGTACAGAGGTATTTTAGTCGTGGCGAATGACCCTTTAAGAACCTGTGGGGCTGATGTCATGCAAATTGATGGTGGGGGTAACGTCTCGGTTTCACAAATATGAGACTGCTGATAGTGCAAGCAAGCACAGTACTTAAACGCGCATTTCCGTGGTGTTGACTGCACGGAAATCTTAAAATACTAACCTGACACCCCTATAATCTTATAAATACAAAAGTGAACTCGACCTCAGTATTTAAGTTTACAAAAGGTATTTCTCTTCTCTAACTCTTTACTAGGCTTAGTAGGTGAGCTACCAAAAGAATGAAGTTATGTACGCTTTGCCTGTAGAGCGGAGGGGAAGAACCGGTTCCCCACACTGTGCCATCACACACATTACGAACGTGCATAACTTGAATTCTCTTTAATGTCGCTTGCCTACCAATCCCACGCATTACCATGTTAGTGATTTGTTTTTAACATCCAAGTTGTTATGACAAACCGAGTGTAACTCATTTATTCCTTCACTATCAGAACCTGGACCTCTCCTCGCGTTATTGTGTTAAATGTGGAATTAGTCTGTCACTGTGTCTGTGGAATTCTGTCACTCTCTCGCTTTCTCATTGTCTCTCCATCCCCCTCTTTACCTTTACTGTAGAGTACTCTGTAATGTATCTTTCTATTCTTTCCCCTTCCATTGCCACCATCTCTCTCGCTGCCCCCCCCCCCCCGCTCTCTCTCTCTTTCTCCTCAATGAACCTCTATGTAATGTGTAATTTAAAACCCTATAAGAAAGCTGCTTTTCTGAAGTGTTAACAAAAATTGCAGCATACAATTGTGCCATTTATGCTTCCAATGCTTCTGACACCCTGCTGTTTCTTACAGTAATAAGTTTACGCATACGACTAATATTAAAGAAAGCTCATTATACCCACTTATTTATGCATTCTAACGAAATTTTATAAATGTCAAAGCTTGTTAGAAACATTATGCTTACCCATTTTATGAATGGTTTTCTAAAAAACCTAATATTTAGCAATATATTTAGATAGTTACACCCATTTAGAACCACCGCTTTGCAGAAAGTAGGTAATCAAGGTGGTATATAGCGTTTTTCCTAAGCAGGATGTCAGCCAAGTTATATGCTAGCAAAATGGAATTTTCACATAAGTAGTACGGATTGAGGTGGAATCTTTTTTCCGTGAAAGTAAAGCGAAAATAAACATACCTGTTTCTCAACTTTCTCTCCCACATGCCAAGTTTGACAAAAAATATTTACCGGTTACATTTATTCACAAATAAAACGTAATTTTTGCATATATCAATGTTTAAAAACTATTAAACGACAAAACAATGTGCAACATTTATTTCTTCGTTGTTTGCTTTTTCTTTGCTTGGGCACTGTCACTGAAAAAAAATACAACTGCGGCCCATTTCCTCCTCACTACATAGCATAATACGTAGTTGTAAGCTAAATTAAGTGCAGTCTTTCGTGCAGATACCTGTAGCCTTGGTGCGGTTCACAGTTTATCATCCCGTCCCATTCGTGGTTGTATTGATACATTGACGAAGGAATAGATTATTTTCTTTACATTAGCTTTATGCAACGTGGTACGTGTTAATTTTCCCTAAAAATGAATTGGGGAATAAATGCATTTGTATTTGCACTATATAAATGTTTTTTCCTTTCTTTTACTGTAGATCGCCTCATACACAGAGTATAAGTAACAGTCTTTCTCAATTAGTCGATGAAGAAATGGTGAATATTTTCATGGATAAGCTAAACGAGTTAAAATTTTTCAGAAACAGAGGAATTGTTCTTACCTTTAGAAAACAAAGTTCAACCGTGCTCATTATCAGAACTTTTATCTGTTCAAAATGCCATGTGGCAATCTTGCATACATGTACAGCAATGTCTGACATAGTACAAGACAGCTGATTTCAGCGAAAGATAAACCTAGGTAAGCTGTTACCACCTAAAGCTAATTTGTCTTAGGAATAGGGACCTTAAGGGAGATAAACTCGATATCCGGTATTTTTATTTGAGACGTATTTTCAATAAAAAATGCCGCAGTTGAACCTGCAAAGTTGTGACAATGTCCTCTTGTAAATTTCATACCAAACGACTTGATTATTTATGCGTGAAAAACGTTTAAAAAAAAACACACAGTTTAAAACCGTGCAACTTATTACTACAGGATAGCCTATTATACTTTGTTCAGATTCTTTTGAGACAGTGGAAGGGGCAGATGCAACTTTCCACTGTCTCAAAATACTGAACAAACTATAGGTACATTATAATAAATTATTCGTCCAAACTCAAATTATAAGAAATGTTTCAGTTAGAGTTTAATTATCTATATAGATTTCACACAAAAGCCCTATTAAGTATATGATTTATTGGATTTTATTTGGAAAATTTTCTAATTTAGTTCTGAATTTTTCTAGACAAGTTTCCTCATCAGTTCATCAAGAGTAATCTCACTATGTTTTTGCATTTATCTAGAGAAAATCAAAACTCGAGTGTCATCTAATGGAGCTTTTCACAATTAAAAGGAGGTATATGGTGAAGTGAATGTAATGAAGTATTACTTAAATTATTGAGCAAATTGATTGAACGCTTCTATAGGTTTCTCTTTCTCCCCTCTCTCTCTCCTCCTCTCTCTCCCCCACTCTCTCCCCCTCTCTTCCTCCATGTATCACTCCCTCTCTCTCTTGTCGTATGTCGTGGCCTTCAACCCCCCTTTGTTTTTTTGGCAACTTTGAATGCCTGTGCAGGAAACAAATGACATTCGCAAACAAAGCTTGGAGGTAATAAAAGACAGAAATACTACGGCTGTAACATGAAAAATGCGGTTTGAGCAGTCATGATTGACTGAAATGCGTTGGTTTGCAGCGTCCTATTAGTCTAAAGTAGCATGGTGTAGTAAGAGTGGGAAGTGAGTAAAATAAATATTTCTTATGTGCATATTTGACGAAAAACTTAACTCTATTTCTGGTACGGCGACATAAATATATTCAATATCAATAAGCAAACTACTCCCAAATGTTATTTAGAAGCATCAACTCAATTAAAACATTTTAACAACTATATTGAATTTCACAGCCTTCAGGAACCAATATAAATATTCTCATCCTTTATTGTATAGTTCCCCTGATATCGACAACCCACTGACAAGTATTTTAGGCCTCTCGGTTATTACAACAGGGGTGTATTTTCATTTGCAGTTCCTTGTTGTTTCAATTTATCTCTTACAGTCAATTTCATATTTCGCCGTTAATTAATCGCTGACGGCAATGGGTTGAACCAAAATTGCACACTAAACTGCATAACAGTTGTTATTGACTATGCAGCAAATAAACTAAAGGTAGCGTGGCTGATGTGAAATGCCGACTGTGACTATTTGATAAAAATTGATTCTCTGAAGAGCTTAATTTTAGTGTTTCATTAAAAAAATTAAACAATAAAACTCACCCCTTAAAAACATTGCACACTGCTTTCCAGGAACTTGAGAGTGAAGCAAGGGATATTTTATTTATCAAAGTAATATAAAATAAAAGTCTTGCACCAAATCTGCATTATAGGGGTCACAGTATTTACCCTTATTATATTACAGTGTGTTACTTCTTCCACATTCTCAGTAAACACAAGGTTTAACTGCGCCTCAAAAATCCGATGGGATTTCATCGAAAATGTATGTTTTGAGTCCCACTGAATGAAAAAAAAAAAACAATATATGTTTAGAAAAATATACACAAGTGGGTGGGTGGGTGAGTGGGTAAAAAACTAAAAGTAGGATAAATACCAAGCTTGGTATCTGAGTTCAGTGTCTTCCAAAGATGTGATACCAACATTTCCTAGAATATCCCCCACACCAAATTATCCTTTATATAATAACGTTTCGATATCTTTGATTTTCTCAAAACAAAACTCTAATAATTTTGATTAAAATATACATTTAAGATGTTTACATCAAAACTAAATTATATATAAACTATAACTATATATATAAACACTGTGACTCCGGCCGACCGCAATGACAACAGCAAAGGCTTAGGGCCCGACTGCCTCACAGCACTGGTGGTGCGTGTAACAAAGGCGCTCAAGGCTCGACTGCCTCATGCGACTCTTGTGAACACATAACAATCAAAAGGACAGAACAAAAAGGGGTTTTCGAGAGTGTTCGAGAAGTGTCTGATAGGCGGCGTACTTATAGAAGTTCGGGAAAGTCCATGTTACGTCATACTTGCTATATAAGGAGGCGAGGAGACGAGAGGAGTTAGTTGTTAGTCGGAGAGTCAGTCAGTGTCAGTTTTAGTGTGTGTGTGTGTGTGTGTGTGTGTGTGTGTGTGTGTGTGTGTGTGTGTGTGTGTGTGTGTGTGTGTGTGTGTTAGACGCATGAGTACGGTCACGTCAAAACGAAGACGGCGAAGCAGTTAATGAGTGTTGAGTGAGTGTAATGTCAAAGTCAGCTGTTTGAGAGGCAGAGGAAGTGAATAAACACAGAAAAGAGTGAGTCGAGGTTACGAGAATAAAACAGTTGAGAGTTTAATAACAAGAAAGACTGCGGAGTGTGTTCAGGTCAGTGTTGTTGTGCATTCAGTTAGAATAAAATAAAGTAAGAAGTTGTTGGACTCTGGGCTTTTTTTTTTTTTTCATTAGAAATGGACAGAAACATGACTATGCAAAGAATGTGTGTGTGTGTGTGTGTGTGTGTGTGTGTGTGTGTGTGTGTGTGTGTGTATATATATATATATATATATATATATATATATATATATATATATATATATATATATATAATACACAATATATCTCAAATAACTCATTTCTCATGACAACCATTTCCAAATTGCCCATCAGAAATATTATATAGTATGTATATACATCAAACTGCTTTTAAAAATCTGAGTCGATTTCCTGGACTTCCGCTATCTCTCTTGTCCTAAAAGCAAAGATGTAACAAGGCTATGTACACAAGTCTTTATCTCGATTAACATAAAGCAGATAGAAGAACAAGCTTTAGTAAGACTATTTTGCAGAGACTATACAAAGATAAACGATGGCGCGTAGAGGAACTAATGTGAATGTAACACATCAAATGTTTATTTTCTATTCACTTCGTAATTTTCACCAGAAGTAGTCGCTTGTATACAACAACGGTTGCGTAGTTTTTTGTTGCGGGGGGGGACCCTCTGCGGCAGAATGAGATGTCGATCTGTTATTAATAAAAAAACTTGACATTTACCAGATACAAGCTCATTATAAAGCAAATTAATGTTTTGCTGAGGTTTAAACAACCGCTAGACTTTAAATGAATAGCTTCAGGTATTTAGAAAATGTCTGTCAGTAAAAAAAAAAAGTTTTGATATAAGCTGCACTATTAAATGCAGTCATAGTAAGGAATACATTTCGTTCAGTGTAACTTCATTCTCAAAGCCTTCTAAATCTACAGTCAAGAAAACAAAACTTCATAAAATTCATTTATGTAATGCACTTATGCATAGGTTTACGTCCATTTCTTCAGCTTAAATTCCCATGTACCTTGCGTAGCTTGCTTTTACTGCAGTGACCTCGATGTTTTTCCACTGCGCACTAGTGTGAATAACCCACTCAAGCTGCGTTTATGAGTTGTATTGTACTCTTACGCCGTCAGTTTCTGCATTCAGTTCGGGCTATCAAGGCTAAAGTTTGTTCATTGTGCATCTCAAGGTGAGAGCTTATTCAAGATATCTGTTTTGCGTGTGAATTTTGTTAGATTATTCTTATTGGTTGCTATTAATGTAATTTTATGTCTGCTGAATTGCCTTTCGAAGAATTCACAGTTGAAAAGGGTTTTTTATGTGCGATACATACGTAAAAATCACAAATGTAAAGCTTATAAAAACAAAATCCACACTATAGGGGAATTTATGAACAGTATAAACACAGAAATTGTGAAAGTTACCCAAGAGAAACTTATTCCCGTGAATGGAAATTCCATCCGTACATACTAGAAATGTATCAGTGTAGTTGGACACACTTTGAACACAAGTTATAGCAAGGTTTAGTACTCATTAGAGTTCATGCTGCTATCACTCGTACGTAATGCTGAAGTTGAACGGAAAACCCCCCTATGTAAAATACAGTTTTTGTAACACGCATACGCGCAATCTGCGGCCTCGCAATTTAATGAACGCACTGTATATTCAAAGCAACGAAATGTCCACATAATGCACAATAACTAGCGTTATGTAGCTGCTAAAGAACGGCCAGTTTCAGAAATAGGAAACTTACTGTCAGCTTGGTTGTATATTATATCTTGAACATGGAGCCATGTGCAATCACTCCCGATACAGATTAGTTGGGCAAGGAGAATGAATGACGTAACAGGTACCGCGTAGCCGTCGTATGTGTTCGCGCATCAGGAGATGCCTGCAGCTGTGTACCTGCGAGAGAGCAACAGCAGAACCCTTGGGGCCTTTTGTACACTTATCCGCCCTCTAATCATATCATTAGTACTGAAACTAAACACGCTGTTCTTTAAAGTTTTAATTTTGTACAAAAACCTTTGTACGTTAATGTTTTGTAACTACACACACAGGATTCTTAAATAAAACTCACTTTCATCTCAAGATTTCCATCTCAAAACTGCAATTTATGTTTTACATATTCTAAGCTGTCTGCTAGAGCTAGAACACATTTTTAAACTGTGCATAAAAAGTAGCATTTTGGAAGCAACTTTTTTTCCATATCGTTCATATAATATTCGCTTGCTGTTTTATGGCTTTCCTTCGCATGAGTAGCCGCAGCAGCAACGAATGAGGGTTTAGGGGATATTTATGGAACGGGATGGCTCAGGTGGTAAACGTTGGTGGCCCGCATTCGGGAACTCGCGAGTTCCATTCCTGTGGTCGAACTTTCTGACCCATGGATTATTTCAGGGGTTTCCCCAGCTCGCCAGGCGAATGTTAGGATGGATTTGTATATTCTCAGAATTTCCTGACTTTCCATTTCGTTACATTAATCATTTTATATCACCCTTCATCTCGTTAGGTTTCTTTCAGGGTTGGAAACGTCGGCGAGCGTCGCGAAAGCAGCTTGGCAGGGGAAAAGAATGCCCTCGAAAATCTCGTCCCCCGGATTGGACGGCGAGCCTACTGGTCTCCAGGCCTCGAATGGGATGGTTCCAGCCCGAGGGGAGAGTGGAGCCGCTTTCCGAGTCCCGCAGCTCCCCTTGGGAATACTAACCTCTCCGCAAGTTGTCAGAGTCATAGGGGACATTTGTCCCTCTATTCCCTTTCTCTTGCGCGAAAAATAAGTAACATTCATAGCAATTTCTCTTAACATTACCTTTAATTACTCTGGGTGTAAGACACTACTACACAATTCAACAAGAGTTGAATGCGCAATGGTAAGAGGGATAGCAGTATAGGGTAGAATTGGTTACCTTATGGGTACTCTCCACCATGTTGTCACTAATAACATTTTTGCTCCTAATTTTTATAAGCATAAAGGAAATGAGAGTTTAATCATGAAGAAAAAGAAACCGTTGTCTGAAGTATATGTACACAAAATTTCAATTAAGTTTGTCTCATCGTTGTTTACCTATGAGCTCTCAAACTCCTCACCTTTAATTATGGCCACTTTGTATTTTTTGGTATCTCGGTGAAATTATTTAAATCCCTTAAGGTATGTTTATATACGCTTTGACAATTTGACATCGGCCTTCTTCACCAGCAAAAATATACAGTACAGAAAAAGAGAAGATGTGTAAATATTAGACGAAATAACATCACAGAATCGTATGAAAAAATATTATTTCCAAAAATAAGAGCAAGGAAGTTTGACACGCCTTCCAGGAAGCCTTGGTAAGGAAAGAAGAAGAAATGTTTATGCAACCATCTATCCAACAATACCGTCAGGGACAACTTAAATAAACATGTTTTATTTTCGTAATTTCCTCTCATTGTGAAAGACAAAATCAGATAAACTTTAGCGCCAAGAACTCCGGACTCATCTGCGCTGCCATTAACCATGTATCCGTTCGCCTGCAGTGCGATGACAACAAAATGAGCTAAGTTCATGTATGCGCGGACCTGCTTTGGGAATGGTATTAGTGCATTAAATACTAAGAAAAAGTAATATAGTTCAACAGAAATAAGCGAATAATTCAAAAACGTTTGAAAATGCATGTAAGATAGGGTATTCAGTCAGCATATAAAATATATATAGGTCCAAAAGGAAAAAGAGAATATGACAATACGATAATTAAACATTACAGCTCCATGAGAAAAATTAGGTGTGGTATCAAAATGCATAGGTCTTATGTACGTATCCAAGGATGTGGCACCAGGGAGAAATTGACAAAGAACAGAAACTAAAATAACAAAATCAATAGAGCACCGAATTGTTTTCAACTGCATTCTGAATAAATAAACAGTCAGACTATCAACACCACATTAAAATTCAGGTCAGAAACTCCTCGTCCCTTAAGGACCCTCTTCTACCAAAATGAAAGAGAAAATCTATTCAATTCACAAGAGGATTAAACACAAGCTCAAAATTAATACTGCAGATGCAGCATCAGTGCAACTAAACTAATACACATACTTTATTACAAGTCTAGCTAAAATGTGTTATTTTGAGGGCGTTTGTTTAATCTCGTTGCAATTAACTGCAGACGTCGCATTAAAATGTCCACATAGCACAGTTTATCCATGTTAAAATAAAGTCTCTGACTCACAACTGCACCAGGACAGGAAAATAAAATATAACTGTTAGGTGTTTAAAATAGTGTATGAAATTGCAACAGGAATTGGGATTGGCCAAAACTAGAACAAATGTTCCTATGAGTATATATCTGAAAGAAATACCTGTTGAGATATGAACCATTTCATTTGCGTTGAGAATTTACACCAGACAATGGACTTCATCCACCGGGTGGATTGGTAATCAGCATTGTGGGTATATCGGACTTATCTTCACAAAATGCGCCTGGCGGCAGCCATATCTGACTCATAGCAGGTACTGGGTTATATAACATCTCTCCACTTCAGTCTAGCTTGCACGCCTACGGAGGGTAGTTCAGTTTAACGTGATTTTGTTTGCTATATAGTGTGCAGTGGGAACATTGTTATTCGAAGCTGTCTGTAGATTTTGTTTACTATTTGTAGTTACCACTGCAGAACAGCGTGTGTATTGTGTAGTCGTAAGTTTGAACGAGCTCAAATGTAAAATATCAATTGAATATAGGCTATTAGGTGTATGGGTGCAGATAGGAATCAATAAAAGTATTGTTTCTAATCCAAGAAATTGCATAGCCTACAAATTATTTAGCAGTAACATTTAGTCGAGGCCTTGCTGCAGTTATTTCTTCAAATATGAAGCGTAGTTGCACCCACTCTTAGATTTTCGGGTGTGCTCCAACTCGGTAGGGTCATGTTGTGGCATGGAAGATATGTTTCTACGTCGCTCCTCTGCGGCCCGCACTTAATTATTCCCTTGCTAGCAGACAAGACGTTTCTGCGGTTTTACTACGCCAAGTTTCTCGGCCCAGAAGGATCCTCGGTTTCGTGCTTTCATTATTTCTAAGTTTCCTTGCTGCAAAGTATGTACCGACGCCAACGGAAAATATTTGTAATTTCTGCAAAATCAATAGAGAACCCTTATGAGAACTTGAAACATCATCAAACTCCCTTCCTAAATATCGTGATAACATTCATAGCGTCTTCTGTCCTCCTATTGTTATATTCATTAGACAGTAATGGTCGAACCACACAATACTAATTCACACTCTTTATATGCATGAATTATAATATTTGTGGCGTAACGTCTAACATTTCTCAGAGTGAACTGCGAGTAGTCATGGATCCAAACGATATTCGTATTATTAGTAACAAACAAGACACACCAGAACATGTACTATTTGAATGCCCACAATATGGAGAACAAGAAGTTGAAGCTCGAATAGAATTATATAACTATAATACACGACAAACAACAAGGTCATTTGGGCCCGAAGTAAAAAAAAAAGTCGAAAACACTCAAACTATCAGCAGTAAAGGTTAAAAATAGAAAACTGAAGGTTAAAACGCTTAAAACATGCAAAACGCCAGTGCTAAAACAGTTAAAACATTAAAAAATGAACATAAGGGAAAGGAGAGTGCGAAAATTAGTATTGAGAACATAAAATAAATAAGTAATAAGTAACTTTGTGCTGGCTACCAGTGCAAACTTTGCTGGATATCAGTAGTATAGGTTATTAATTTTGATGGTTTAAGATTAGTATAGGTAAATTACTAGTTACCAGTTAGTTATGATGTTGATGTTACTGGATTCCAGTAACTAAGAGAATTTATTTAGTATAAATGGAACTCATTCCTCCGTAGTGCAGATGGTAGCGCGCTTGCCTCTGGCACGGAGGACCCGGGATCGATTCCCGGTACCGGCATGGGGATTGTTGCCCCGCTGGGAAGTCTGGCACGGGGCGCACTCAGCCTTGTTAGGTCCCGGGGGGATGAATTGAGGAGCTGCTTGATGGAGAAGTAGCGGCCCCTGGTCGCGAAGGTCGCATAACTAGCCGGGAGGGCTCGGGGTGCTGACCACGTCCCACCCTCCATTACTTTACCCCGCCAATGACGCCTGTAATGAGCAGAGGTGGGGGACGCAGCGGCTGGGCGGTAAGCCTTGGCCCTACCTGGGCTGTTGCGCTAGGGGTTATTATGGAACTCATTAGTTTACTGTTGTATGGCTGTGCGTATGTGTGTGAACGAGCGTGTGAGTGTGTACGGGTGTACGTGTGTACGTCGGTGCATAAGTGGGTCGGACGGTAGGTCGGTAGGTCAGTAGGTCGGTATGTACGTATGCACGTATCTCGTATATATATATATATGTATGTGTATGTATGTGTGTGTGCGTGCGAGCGCATTTGTGTTATTGTAACTTCTCTCTTGTTGATTTACTTATTTTATTTTATTCCGTTTTATTATTTTTCATTTACTTTAGTTATTAGTGTGTAAGTTGTATCTGTAAAGTAACGCTGTATTATAAAAATTAAATACATAAATAAATTATAAACTTTGCGATATTCATCCTGGTATAAGGACAGGCCAGGATGTTGTATTATAGATCTTTATTTATTTATTTTTTTAATCATGGATAACCTTGTAAAGAGGTGACAGAGACGTAATTAAATGCGTGCTGGAAATTCCATCGTATGTTACGCATCTACCTTGGGCTCCGCTCATGCATGGGATTTCATGTTGTGTGACAAGAATGATGCGACACAGCAGAATGTTTAGTGATCCCTTGTACGTGTAATGTATAGTGTGATACTCGAATCATTGACGGGTGAAACTAATTATTTTATAAAGAACCGTTAATGAGATAAATATTGCAAGAAGTTCTTTCCGGGTGTTAAAATTAGGGATGGGACCTCGATATAGTCGATACTTCGAAACTCCTCAAACTCGGTGGTATCGAAGTATGTCTAATACTTTGAGATAAAGCTTCGATGCTTTTAAACTCTTAGGTTTTGTATTATTTGAAATTTTTGCACTTAACTTTATGGTAAGTAAGGAATGAAAGATGTCGAGAGTTCACCTTACTGCCCCCAAAGTGTTGCTAGGGATAGTTATTGATAGACCTTGGCTCCGTTTCCTGAGAGTAAATTAATGCAGCTTTCCATAGATCCATGTGTCTAAATGAAAACATGCAAAACTATAGAAGGAGCACAGGTACTCAGGTAATACGCAGCGATAGCTGAGTATTGAATGAAGTTAATTTAATTAACGCACTAAATCACATTTCTGCAATACCCTGGCTTGGTGACTCACTCTCGGCCATTACATTCACCTACCCCGATGACCAAAATCTGTAAATCCAGCAAAATCAAATCGGAATTTAATACATAACATAATACAGTGCACGGAAATATACTGTTCTTTCTTTCCATCTGTTATTTTGTGTTTCGCAAGTCCAATCCTACCTTACAGTTATACCGTACTGACTAATTTTCATAAAAAGCTTACATTACTAATGTTCAACAGTGCTACTGAATAAAACACCATTGAAGTGTGCAACTATTTTTAAGTAGACAGTATTAATAATATCAGAGTAGTGGGGAAAAACGTTTTCGCATGGTGCAAAAAAAAATTATTTGAACATAAACTCTGTTTTTAGCAAGATGTACATTTTTGTATAGTAAGATTTGGTCTATCCCTTACGTTTTACCAGTTATGTAAAAGTCATCCAGAGTAAACAGGACTACATGGGCCATAGCCAGAAAATTAAAAATATACATTTCATTTCTGTTAAAAATATATTGAACATATGGCATTTTAATCTAAATCGTTAGAGCCGTTTTCGATAACATCAAAATTTTCCATGTAAAGGGTAGCTTAGGATGGAGGAATTTTCTTCAAAATCTTCGTATCGCATCCTTAAAAGATACTAAACTTAAATACAAATTTTGGTTGTTAACAAACTGTTCGTTTTTTGAGTTATGCTGTCCAGACTGACAGACACAATACCTTTTTTGGATTCAAGGGACTTCAAAACATATTTCCGGTGAAATCTCTACATCGAATTTTTGGGTGGAATACAATACATCCTCTACTTACTTTACGTAGTAGAGAAAGTAAACATGGCACAAAGCTCTGTGTTCTTTTTCTTGTCGCGATCCTTTTTATATTTTGACGTAATATTCCCAAATTGAACTCCTAACTCGAATTTCTTCCATGAAAATTTTTGCATCTATACGCACTAAATAAGTGAACGAGGAAATCGTATAACTCTGGCAACAAAAACACAAATCAGAATAAAGAACTACAGCTCTGGATTTCTCGTGTCGTGTCGTGTTTAAGGGCCCGTCGACAACTTGGAAAGTGTCCACACTTATCCGATTTTCTAGCTCATAATACGACAATGCGACGTGCATTAGCAAGCCTAACAGTTGTAAATCTGCCGTAAGCTACCGGAGATAATCATAAATGTGTGCAGATTACGGTAGTTTTCTCAGCAGAATTGGTCAGTTAAGAACCTACCCGCACAACCTGTACGTCACGTGTGTTGCATACCTATCGGGCGTTACCTGATATCGGTCCCGTTGTCTATGTGTTTTATTATGTTTTAGTAGCTTCCTGTAGAAATCGAACGGTTGGACTTTGATCTTTCTCTAAACTTAAAGAGCTTATAGCAAGGGCCGCTTAACGTATGGAACATTAGTGTCTTCAAAAACATTTTGAAGCTCGTCTAAGTATGCTACAGCTCAGATCGAAGATACTGATAGTGATCACGACTAATGTTATTTTGAACGGGAAGTATTATTTTTGGGGACACCGTGGCTAAGTGGTTAGACCGTTCGCCTACCACCTAGGTGGCCCGGGTTCGATCCCAGGGACCCACATGTGGTATTCGTGGTGGACGAAGCGGCATCTGAGCGAGATTTCTCCAGGTTCTCCGGTTTGCCCGCCACTCATTCCACCATATGCTCCATCATCACCTTTCTATTCATCCATTTCGCATGCATTTTATATCATCCTCTTCCTCACTCTCATAGCTGGTTCTTCGCTGACCACCCGCTTCCAGGTTTTCATTCTTTCCGGTTCATAGGTTCCTCTGCTTCCCGACAAGCATGTGACCCTAGGCACAGACTCCTAAGTCCTAGGGGTGTAAGTCATCCATAAGGGGAGGGTAATCAGACGAAGAAGTATCATTTTTATTTTGACAACAGAGACCAAACTCTCAATCACAGTTTTTGGTGGTCACTATTTAAATTTCTCATCAAATTTGTTAATTCGTTGTATTGTGTATCATGTTTCCTTCCCTACCAATGCTACCAATACTACCGGTAATCCTACCATTTACTACGTCAATTATGTAGTTTGTCAAAGCGAGACGTCAGCGAGAGTGGTGTATTGCTATGCTGCCTAGATCAGCGGCGCTACTTGCACGAAACCGAATGAATATGAAAAATGTTATTTGGGCATGTTTAGAACATGCTCGGGCTGTTTAGGGAGAACCCTCTTCAGCCTAGTCTGAGGGTTTTTATTTGTTGCATGAGGGATATTAACGGCGTTAGTTCGAATTTTTTTTTTATTTTGTGTCTTTGTTGATGTTGTGTAGTGTTATGTTTAGTGGTTTTGTGTTTGTGTTCAGTTCCCCGTGTTTCACACCAGTTTGAGACCAGGCTTCAAGATGTAGAAACATTGTCAACTACGTTTCAGACCTTTGCGACCCCGTATTCATTGAATATTAACAATGTTTCTAGCAGGTAGCAAATTGAATTTATAAATTTATAGTGCGACGATTTGCTGAAGGACAAATATAAACACAAGGAAGACTTGGCTGATTTTTTATAAGAATGTTCCTCAAACCAGATTTCTGAGGTTATATGCCCTTGTTGCACGGATATTATGTATGTTTGGTTCTACGTATGTGTGCGAACAATTCTTTCTGTTATGAACCTTTCTAAGTCAAAATCCCGAAGCATATTATCAGATCACAATCTAACATGCAGTCTTCGGTTACAAATGTGCCGTACATTACGTCCTAACATTAACAAACTACGAGTAGTTAAACAAAAGCGAAACGGCAAATGTCGGAAAATGTCCACCTAATTGTTCTGTATAGCTTTCCTCTAGCTCAGGCAAAATAGTTATAATTTCTGTTCTATTTGCGTTATAACATGACTGTTCACATAAGCTAGAATATATATATGGCATAAAGCCGAAATGTAATTATTTATAATCTGTGACTATTCCGTAATTGAAACAGTCAGCATTAAAATTACGATGTCGCGCACGCCGTTCCCTCTTCCCCGCTGTGACGTCACACGTTCAACTGGTCTTCGATAGGAGCATGTGAGCTGAGTGAGCTGACGTCACAGCAGCGATACCCGTCTTCCCCTGCCATAGAACATAATGCCACTCCAGCGTCACAGAACATTAATATCTTCGTTTAACTCTTAGTAGCTGCAGATCACATTGCTCTTGTCGCACGACATGAAATTGCATGCACAACTGGAGCCTTAGGTGGAGTTTACTGCGAGCTTCCTTAGACTCATACACCGGAGCCAGTGGCCTGAAGTACTGCGGACGCACAAGCCAAACGTGCGGTTCAAATAAATATTGCTCACCCCATGTTAAGTGAAATTACGTGGAATGTTAACAAGTCTAAGACATCAGATACCTCACTGTGAACTTCTTGCCATTCACTGGTATCAGTACAGCTTAAAGGTTAAACACGTGTATGCTTTTCAGTTCTTGAAATCATCACGGCTAGATATTTTTTTCTCCTTCCTTTAAACACGGTAGATCGAGGTTATATTTGAGAACGTTTTTCAAATTTCAGAACATTAATGTCTGATCACTCCTTACGTTAATGTACTTTGCATTCAATTAAGTAGTAATTCATTAATTTAATGTATCCTTCAGAGTAGGTCGATCGTAAGTAAAGAGCATTTCAAAGCTCTCTCCAAGACTATTTCTCCAGCAGAATGTTGTATGTGATTAAGTGAATTAAGAGGAAAAGTTATCTGAAAGTTGCAGCTTGTCTTCATTATACCCTTCTAGAGTAACTGCTTTTCTTTCCATTTACTAGATGCAGTTAGTGCGCACCTCTTTTTTGTAACGTATAAAAACATCGATGCTCCACTAGCAAGTGTAATGCGTCGCTCAGAAATTCCCTTTGATAATTACTTTAATGTTCTATGCTCTTTCTACTACAGCTAAATAAATAATTATGACTAAGAAGAGTAGAATAAAAAGCGAAATAGTTCAACGTTGTTTTGTAGAGATTAAGGAGTCTACTTCTGCGATAGGGAAAGCTTTCCACCCTCTTGTGGTGAGCATGTCGGACATCCTGTTGCCAAAGTAAGTTGTTACCGGTTACTTCACTAAACGTTAGAAAAATTAGGATCACAAGCCATTGGCTGTTTCAAACACTCCATCCATTTGTGAAACTTGATCAACTGAAAATTTATACAAACGCTTTGCTACTCCTTTCTTTGTAAATACATCCCTTTTACTGTTCTTCATCTTAATAAGTGAAGTTATTTGAGATGGTAACCACAGTTTAAAAACATTTAGAGTATCTAAGATGAATGAGTTACTCTTTTAGCAATTTCAAAGTGCATTTTGGAGAAGTAATTATTAAAATATTTGTTCGAACTTATAAACGCCAGGAACTATAAAACTTCTTGTTGAAATTATCTAACTGTGCCACGCCCAACTAGAAAATTTTAACATATCTTACCATTTTTTTCAACAAGGGCTTAGCTGGAAATATAAACAGTCCTATATAGATAGTGAATAGTACATTGTAGGTTACGCTTCTTATACTTCTGCTGTCTTATGCTACCGGATAGTCAGTCAATAGAAGCTAGAAATAGAAATAAGTACTATACTTGGGGATTGTTTGGTATTTTGCACATAAACCAATGGCTCATTCTACACCTCCAACCTAGATTTCGAGATTGCTTTATCTCTTATGAGTTTAAAAGTTTTCACTCTGATACTAGGATCACAGTTGAAGCAGGAATGTGAAAAGTAAGCAATTTATATTCTCTGCAGATTGACACTCGAAAAGAATTGTTTTTCAGTCCTTCTTTTTGTTCTCGTTGTGTATTTTTAACTTAGGGTCCCCATTATAGATCCCCAATAGCAAAAGATGCTTTCTGAAATGGTCATGATAGGCCGGGACACAAATTACTATTCAAATATGCGTTTTATCAATATGAACGAACGACTGACTTAATAAGAGCATGACTGCACTTCCTAATTATGACTTAAACTAATTTTCGTACAGATAATTTTAATTGTATGCTCCTGTCAAGGGCTGGCCCCGTAGCGAAGTTGGTGGAGCACCTGCCTGCTGTTCAAGGAGTCCCGGGTTCGATTCCCGGCAGGGGGTAGGAGTTTTTCCTCAACCAGGATTATTCCTCATCCTTTCCTGAGTCTGGAAGCATAATGCCGGCACCGTGGCTGAGTGGTTAGACCACTGGCGTACGTGACATTTGTGGTGGACGAAGCGGTGTCTGGACAGGTTTTATCTGGCTTCTCCGGTTTCCCCCGCCATTTATTCAACCAATTTTTCCATTATCACCTTTCGAATTACCCATTTCGCCAGGATTTCATATCATCCTCTTCCTCACTATCATACCTTGTTTCTGGCTGACCACCTGCTTCCAGGTCTTCACTTTGTCCGGTCCAGAGATCCCTCTGCTTCCCGACAGGCGTCTAACTCTGGGTATAGGCTTGTAAGTCCTAGGGGCTGTAAGTTCTACGTAAGGGGATGGTAATCAGGGAAAGAAGAAGAAGTTCCCATCAAAACAATTATGTGCGTCTCATGACTTTACAAACACCACAACTGGCTACAACGTTACTTAAATCTGATGTTAAGGTTTTAGAGTTCACTATCTCTAAATTTTCCCTTCTAAAACTTCTGTACTAATAATTACCGCAGGTGTCTTAATTACATATTTTGTGCACGTTAATATGTGCATAACTTTGAGAACTGTCAAAATGTATCTGAAACGGTAAATTTCTGAACTGACTTAAAAACAAATTTATTCACAAATTGTATTTTGGTGATTTCTATAATCATGGATCTAAGATTTAAAATAAAGTAAACATACACATATATCAGATTAGGTAACACATAAAACATATTCATTATATTATAACAAGCTGTATTCATTTTGAATATTTGGGCTATACCAGGTGAGTCAGCTGCCCCTTATTCTCCAGTTTTATGCAATCTGTATTTTATACTCTAACATGAAAACATCGGCTGCTAGGCTAGGTTCTACCCAAGTATTTAAATTGGATGTCTTTAGTTACACACTCGATGGAATTATCAGGTGCTACTATAGATGCTAGAGTACCGCCTTTTAATATACTTGTAATTGGACAGTTTACGTTTGCACCTCTGCAAATGTTCAATGGGACGAGCGAATACTACCATACATGTTAAATGGAATGTTTGCCTCTTATGTTACTAGGTAGCTCAGTTGGAACGAGTGCCCAATTCGTAAGCAGTCCGCCTGGTGTAGATGTGGTTCGATTCCCCTCCATTTGCCAATTTTTTTAACCGTGTAGTATTCACAAATAGCACTGACTAGCAATTATTATGTTAAAAGCTGTTATTATTTTATTACCATTTTGTGGAACTGATGTCTATTATCATATCTCTCTCAGTATAGATGCTGAGCTGCTTGTGCATGGGCTCTTGTTTCTCCATAGATCAAAAGCATATCAATGTACTCGTCTGTCGAATACGTGGTGAAGGAATGACACAAAATATGCAACAGCTTTCGCGTGGAGAATGAAGGGAGTCGGCATTCATAATAACACACTACACCATGCCAGTCCAATGGGGCAGAAGTCATTATACCTGTTCTACAAAACTCTCAGGGACTTTGTAATTAGATTATTGTGAATTCGGTTTCCAAGTTTTGATGAGCATAAAAAAATTACACAATCCCGAGACGCGAACCCGTGTTCCTGAAGGTTTGCGCACAAGCTACAGTCATTGTTCTTTTCAGCTATTTCGAGACTTGACTGAAACCACGTTTAGAGTTCAATAGTACGACTTGTATGCCAGCCGTTATGTCATTGACACTTCGCGAGTTTTCGTACTTGATTTAGCCCTTTGAGACAGTTTTAATCCTTTGCTGGGCGTTTTAATGTTAGTACTTAGATGGCAAAAGCTATTATTATGCCTGTTATTTGAGATGTACGAGACGGAGTTTACGCAAAAGTTTAAATAAACCATTATTTAATATTATGTGCGTTTTGACTGTACGTATCCATGGTGGATGAGGCGTGTCCTTAATTTTTGCCTAATTTTTCGCAGCCAATCCCTGCTCTAAGTACAAGTGCCCCGCCATTTTCTTTCTATTTGTTGTTGTTAGTGTACTTATATGATTGGTCCTTTTTATCAGAGGCGTTTACTGAGTTACACTCTGTGTATACTGTAATAAAAAGTTTGCAAAATCGGCTAGAAACCGGAATTCGCTCTCAGTAAGCGAGTCGTATGTTTTTTGAGGTGTACTTTAGCGAGGAGTACGTTTTGTCCCTTAAACCGCTGTTCCACTGAGCTTTACACATTCCTCTCTCTAAGAACGTCAGACAATACGTTTTAGTAAGCGCAAAACTGGACGAAGGCGCACATGGCGTTTGATGGGTGGCCTACCTTCCAAAAAAATAAGGGGCGGCTGACTCACATGGTATACTTATTTATTTTTGGGGACTGAATTCCTCTTTAACATAGTATTTCGGCAGTTTAAACATGAAGTTTTACGATATTCGTGTGTACTGTGGAATAATATTCAATAACACCAACTTTTCAGTCTGTTGAGTCGTAAGCATCCCCTTAAGCTGAAAGAATGAAAGCGAACAGTACATCTGAGAACAAAATATATTTCCTTTGATCCTTAGAACAGAGTGTCAGTTACATTTCAATTCATTTAATACAAAACCACAATAACAATTACAAAGGAAGTGCAATAAAGAATACAATACATTTTCAGGAATTCATAGGCTCAGTATTGTTGGAGAATTGTATACCTCTGGGCAATACTGGTAAAGGTAGATAGTTTGTAATTCTATAAATAAAACCAGAAAGAGGTAGTGCCCGAGGATTAGATTTGGAATGAGTAGGACAATTTCTAGGAGGTGGTGGTGATTTTTTTTTTTTTTTTTTTTTTTTTTGAATTAACTTCCTCCAACATTGTGTCATATCGGACGAAAGGTGGTGGTGGTGGTGGTGGTGGTGGTGATGATGATGATGATGATGATGATGATGATGATGATGATGATGATGATGATGACTATGATGATGACGATGATATTGCACAAACTGTTTGATATTACCATCGTGGTATAAAAAGCATTACCTAATTTATTAAACCATTTTTGTGCATACTTGTCCTTTCTTAGTTTAACATATTTATAAGCACATGTATATTAAATTTAAGCTACCACCAAATAGCTATAAATTATTTAATAACATTAGAATGTAAACCGTCGCCTTAGTTACAGAAATCGCGATAGATTTTTCATAATTCTAAATTATGTTTATTGTTATTTTTCTGTTATACAATTCTGTCAATGTCCCTTGAGCTTTTTATTGCATCCAATATAAAAATATGAGCTTTACTAACCCTCTTTTTGTACTAAGAGCTTATTCAAGTTCTTTCTGCTCAAGCTGAGCAGCCCTTCATTGGGCTTTATAAGAGTACTAACAAATGTTATATCCATGTTCTAAACGTAACTGGTGCATTTCAAGGTCGTTTATTTTTCTCGTTTAGTTGAAGTAGATTTAACCTGGTTTAAACGTTTGATCAGAAAATATACTATATTGCTCTTTCTGTATGTAATATTGGATAGCAGCAAAAATATCTCACGATTTCCTTATACACCAATAAATACTTCCAACACTGCAGCCCTACCTGACACGCACGTGTTCACCTGGATTTCACAATGCACGGTTACCAGCTCCACCCTCAAATAGTCTGCTGGAGCTGCCTAGAGATTTAGAAGAAGCCAAGTAGATATAAGCACAGCGATCTACGATAAATGAAACAATGGCGTTAAGATGCACAAGAGGAAATTTCCGAAATTCTCAACTCTATGTAGAATTCAAGATGAGTTTTTCATATAATACAGAGTGTTCAAGAAGTGTCCGACATTGCAACACGAGTTGGGAATGGGTAAATCTAGAATATATGCTCCTACAAACATATTTCCGAAAGCAAATACCTGTTGAGGTATCAGGCATTTTACTTGTGTTAAGTATTTACACCAGACAATGGACTTCATCCAACGGATGGATTGGTTAAAGAGGTCCAGTAGCATGGCCTCCCCATTTGCTGAACCTCAATTCACTGGATTTTTGGCTATGGGGACATTCAAGGGCATTGATGTATGCCAAGCTCATGTGCATACGTTACAAGAACGTGTGACCAATGCATGTGCCCAAATACGAGAGCAGACAGGTATGACCGAAAGAGTTCTGAATTCTTTGAGAAGAGGAGTTGTAGCATATGGAAGAATGCATGGTAAACACATGGAGCATTTCCTGTAATAGTATCGATATAAGGTGCAGATGTCACCAGAGGACAGAATAGCAGGTATCGTCACAACTCCTGTTTGGTGTTTATGGATGTTTATCCAACAATAAATTGTTCCCTAAACCGTTTGTGACAGTAAAGTATTTCCTAGAATACGGCTCATATTATCTCACCAGGTATTAATTGTTTCCGAACATAGCCTCATAGGAATATTTATTCCAGTTCTGACCAATCCCCAACACCTATTGCAATATCAGACTTTTTTAAATAACTGGTATATGTAAGCCATCATCAAAACATTTCAGTGTTTTACATATTGTAAGACGAAAATTTGGAGCTTATTGTATTATAAATGTTATAACATATAATTATAATAACATTAAAATGCAATTTAATAAATATAGTGGAACAAAGCTATTCACATCCATAGCATCTACACGTGTCCTCTGGGTGGTACTTAATGAGTCACAGGGTAGTTTTAACATTTAAGTATAGACTTAATTAATTGCTAAAACTATTTTTTAAATTTTACCCATAAAAGTATCGTTTTATTTGCACAATAACCAAACCTTACTGTAAGCACAATGTGCTTAAGCATCGTCGACAGTGAAGAGTAAGAAGGATGCGTTTTAATCATTCCTTTTTGTTTTACTTCAACTGAGATATAGGTCTATTTCTGTTGAAATTAAGACATTCATTTAACCTACATTATGACGCCGGCTGGAAGCTGCCTGAAGGGGAAACTCGGTGTTAGCTACTGATATCATTGCCTGTAAATACGCGGCCCGACGACAATGGAGAGGTCGGAATAAAGAAAAGTATGAACGCGGCAGAATTTGTTCACGTACTGGGCTCGTTTGCGTTCGAAAAAATGTGGATTTTTAAGAAAATTTGCCGGCACTTCTCCTGGACTATATAAATGAATCAAGACAGCCAGAGGAGCCAGATTTTTGACACCATTTTTTAAATATTGAAATAGTTTCCGAGTTGAATGTTGAGAAAATGATTAGTCAGTGCAGCGTCGAAGCCAGGTGTTTATTAGACAGAGAGAGTTGAAAGACAGTGAATTTTGTGTGAAGGTTACAAGATGACAGAATAACTGTGAGTTTGAAGGTCAAAACAAATTGTAAATTGTAATAACGATAAAACAGACAACTGTGTTTTATGATTCAGTTTTAGAAGAGACATAAAGTGACACTAAAAGACATTAAACTTGTCATTTTTCGCAATACAATTAAATATCAGCTTTAATTCTCGACACACTTGTGCCGAATGGAAGTGTGCATAATTCCATCACTAGTGTCGGACAATTTATCCACTATGTAGGTGCTACTCGGCCACAATATGAATATTTTATGTGGGAAGAGGAATTGAGCGATTATGGAACAAGTAGCCGGGTCATCGGAAGTGCAGTTAGGTAAAGAAAACATTCAACATCCGAGTTGCATTTACTTGTGAGCTGAGGCCTACAAATGTAGTACTGTTTTCATTGCGGAACTGTGCATTCCATTATCGCTTTGCCCCTCAATCCCCTCTGATCCCCAGTCTTGACGATATTACTGATTGTTAACAAAGTAGAGGCTCTCTCCTTCAAGTATATTCATATCGTGTAAGTCTGATATGAATGTCACAAATTAGGTTACCTATAGTTGCGGAGGTTTACCTAATCCATAAAAGTGGATGCTCACTCCCACCATCCAAGTTATGGGCTAGGGGTAAAAAATATGTTTTTCGAGCAGAAACATTGAAAGTCTGTTTATACCTGCCTCTTCATTCCAACACTGACTGGATAGGAGGAGCCGAAACTTCTCCCACCTTTCCCATAACAATAAAGACAGATGGGTGATTATTTGCGTTTCTTTCAAACACATGTCATTCTCTTTCTTTAGGCAAGTGCTACTTCGTAGTCAAATAACTCCTCTGTTGCGTCCCCCTCCCCCTCCCCCCCCCCCCCCACGCGGACCTTACAAAGCTCACTACACCGCGTAAGAAACCCACCAGTATGAGAACTTCATGGTGGAGGATTTGAACCGGGATACCCTTCCATCGCAACCCACAAAGCAACAGCAGTGCTTTTAGATCACTATGGTATCTCCATTCACAGTGATAGATATAATACAGCGTATACATTTTATCTTTCCTCGTTCGTTCTTAAGGGACACTGGGAGTGAAATTTTGGTCAAAAATGTCAAAAAGTCGAAAATTGTTTTTTTACCTTAAAATGTTCCTGGAACACCGGTGCATTTGGATCAGCTAACATTTTTCATATCCCCCACTCCATGTGGTCATTACGGCTCTTTCAAATAGCGCTCTTCCCTTAACGTACACAGTATGTTCCTATATAAAGAGCCTGTTTTTCTCAAAACTACATTTCTGCATATTCCAAAAGAAGGTCGCGCCTGAGTTTTGCTTCAAATTCAATGAAAATTTCCAAAAGTATTCATAAATAGCAGCTAAACAAAACTATGATTCAATATTGATGTTATCATTACAATGAATTCCAAAAACATTTTTTTTTTGTATGAAAAAATCAATAATTTTTAAGATTAAATTTTCTTTGTCATTAAAAAAATATGTACAGCATAATCAGCAAATGTATTTGAAATATCTCTCCATACAATTGTTACCCATGTTTTAGAGTATCAGTTCTGCTAATATAAATGAATTTTGAAAAGTCAATAGACGCGAGCTCGAATTTGAAAATTTACCTATTAAATTCATAAAATAATTTATATATCATAAACGAGTTATCCAATTTTAATGAAATTTGGTGTACATCCTATACTCATATAAATACAAACACAGTAAAAATTTCAAAACAATCTATCAAGAAATGTGGAACTTTCAAATTTCACTGCCAGTGTCCCTTAAAACTTTAATCCCTCATGCATGCTCTTATGATATTCGAGGCATGCGTAGCCGCTATTCAAATGGTTGTCTGGTTACTGTGTTCAGTACGGAACTGAGTTTTTGTGCAGTGAGTGTGTTATATCCGTTCATTTTAGGACAAACCCACAAACATTTGAAAAATTGCAGAACAAAATACAACAGTTAACATTTCGGAAGCTCAGCCGCAACAGATGAACCAAAATACAACGTGCGCTTCGCAGAATATCGGAAGTGTCTTCAATATCCTCTTCGGAAAGCTAATACGTTTTCCGTACTTCACCAGCACTGCGGCTTGCGGCAGTTTGTGCAACTAAATTGATGTTGCCGCTTCCACCGTATCATAAGCAGGAAGAGTACGCTGGGCGGCGCCGTGGCCGAGCGGTTAGCGCGCTCGCCTACCACCTAGGCGGCCCAGGTTCGATCCCAGGGATCCGCATGTGGTATTCGTGGTGGACGAAGCGGCGTCAGGGCGGGTTTTCTCCGGGTTTCCCCCGCCATCTCATTCCACCGGTGCTCCATCTTAATGTATCATCAGTGTCACCGCCTGCGGTGCCGTAGTAGTAAAAGCGGGCGTTAAACACTACAACAACAAGAGTACGCTGTATAACCCTACCAAACTGTCCTGAAGATGAACGACAATTAAAGTTTTAACATGCCTACCACATTTCACGAAGGATGTTATACATTTGGGACCGTGCATTTCTTACATGTTGATATGAACTATTGCATTCCTTTCGATACTAGTTTTAAAGTTCAGTACATTTTGATTGGACATTAACAGATATTATTGCTATGCTTGTTAGGTTAACATACAACATAGTTTTGTTTTCATGGTGTGTTATCCTTTACAACTCAGGTGTTTATGGAGAGTTGTCCTGCAATGAAAGTTTTTTCTTAGCCAATAGTTAAAAATACGGCTCAAACTGACATTACCAGATCTTCTGGGACTTTAAGTTTCATCGTTGTTTCAGATCAGATAGTTCGTTATCAACCAACCAAGGAAAGGAAAAAGCATTTTACTGATATAATTTGCGAGTTCATTACATTAACATCAAATGCTACATTCCTCCAGATATAAATCTACGGCGTGACGGACTGTGACAGGCCTGGGCAACTGATGCTCAGAGAGCACAGATTGATCATGACCTTGACTGATAGCTATGTTTAGCTGGCTAAAATATGAAGGTTACCCAAACTATCGCGCGAGCCGCCCAGGCCTGAACTAAGATATTCTCACGTTGTTAACACTGTTTTGGTGGTGCAATTCATACGTCATGTTCTTATTTTATTCAAAAGTTCCACATTTGTTTTAGAGGGATTCTATACCACTCTTGAAGCTTTCTTGGATACATTTACGAATTCAGAGCATTGATAGTTGTTCTCATGTTCCGTAACAACTGTTTAGGGCTACGTTTTATCGGAAACCAATTGTAGAGCCTTCCTTGGTGGGCGTAAAAGAAACCAAACAACCCTAAAGAAGTTACAAGGGTGATTCCGTGAGAACTAAACATATTGTGATGATTGATCGAGGTGTAGTGACAAAAGCAAGAATAATTTACCAGACCACAACAATAGCATCCATGCATTATGTATGACAACTTGCTGCCCTAAATACAGTGAAGGGCAAACAATTAGATATACCCACTGAACTACAATTATATAAAATATGCAGCTATGGCTGTTAAAACGTAAGTGCCTAAGTCGCTAGAACTTGTATGTCAAAGTTTGCTGTCTGAATTTGCTTCAAATCGACAAACACTATCTCAGGTCGTTGATTCACGTGATGATAACAGTTTGTTGCTCTATTACATCCCTTCACTGTTGTGCATTTTGGAACACAACTCGTGACACTGTCTTACATCAAAATAGGAGTGCATACTCAGATATTCTTTGTTTCTCTATCACAAAACCTCATGAAGGGCCAAGACTTGCCGCCCAGCCGCTGCATCCCCCATCTCTGCCCACTACAGGCGTCATTATTGGGGTGCAGTACTGGAGGGTGGGATGTGGTCAGCGTCCCCGAGCCCTTCCGGCCAGTTATATGGCCTTCTCGACCTGGGGCCGCTACTTATCCATCAAATAGCTCCTCAATTGGTCCCCACGGGAACTAACGTGCCAGACCTCCCAGAGGGGATAAAATTCCCATGCTGGTACCGGGGATTGAACCCAGCTCCTCCGTGCCAGAGGCAAGTGTAAAGGGAACATTAAACCTAATTGGCATGCGACCTCAATTGGGCAAGGAACTAGCAAAGGAAGATCAAACATATTCTTAAAAATCAGCGTTGTCAGTTTATCGCATTTGTGAACAACTATTAACGAGCACTCCTCATAGAGGAAGCGAGTGAGAAAGATCTATACAGTAAAAGCGGCAAAAACTAAAAAGGTTTACCCCAAAGGAGACGGTCACTCTATGGTTAGTGTTGTGAAGTTGAGATAGCAAGGTTTCAAAGTTGTTGTTTTTCTTTTTTTTTTTTTTTTTTTTTTTTTCTGCTGGTGAAACGAACAATAGAGTATAATTGGGGTGATCACAGCTCGTCTGTTTTACCACTGTCCTGCGGTTCCAGAAACATCCTGACCTAAATAGTGAATTGCTCCAGTAAGCTGCGTGTTACCACTACCAGTACGACAATTTCGTATAATCTCTGACAATCCTTCAATGGCCCAATGTATATAATTATATTTGTCACGCAACAAACCTGTCTCCTAAGTTTTCTGGAGCTACGGTAGGAAAAAGTCTGAGGAGAATAAGTATGGAATCACTATGGCGAAGAGGTGAAATAAATAACAAAAACATATGGAAAAGTGCCAAAGAATAGACACAGTGGATAGGAAATGTTATAAATACTTGTTTGGGGAAGAAAGGAAGTATCAGGAATGGCTTGGTTTAGCCTGGAGGGCTAGAGGACAACAAAAATGACCGACAACCCTAGGAGCAGAATCTGTCGAAGATTGGGTAAATATGTTTGGTAAATGTGCAAACTGGGAGACCCAGCGAAAAATTGAATTCATACAAAAAGTCTTTAGTCCAGCTAGAAGGAGCTTGGCATGTTGGATCCACTGGCTGACTAGAGAAGCTGGCAAGGCGTGGGAAATATTATATTTGAAGCATTCAAAGTCAGATCAAATTCTTTGAGTTAGTCAGAGGTCATTTATCTTTATTTTTTGTTTCCTTTTTTATTTTTGTTACCTTAACTTGTATCCTAAAGATGCATGTACGTTCAATCAGCCATACAATAATTGTTTGTGTAATAACCTTAATAATTTGATCCAAAAATATGTCTTATCTAATTGTTATTCTGTTTTGCATCACTGGAGGGTAGCATAATGCATAGTAAATTTAAAATTTGTCTGCGATTTCACCATAATTACTTAACATTTCGCTGCAAAATAAGATAAGGAAATTAATCGTACTCTTTCAGCTTTAACGCCAATGAAGCATTCTTTCACAAAGACGTTGCAAATACATGTTTTCTTACCTTCTCTCTGAAAGAAATCTAGAACATACATACCTGAAATTAAAGCGCAAATTAATTGTGGCACAAACAACGAGTGATAAATTTAGTGAATTTAAGGCATAGAAATCTTGGTTTGCTTTTGGAAAATCCTTTCTTATTGAGATAACAGAATTGCTACGCCATTACTAGGTCAGTTCTTGTTAATTCAACAGCTGTAAAATTGCAGCTACTAGAAATTCAAATTCATAAAGATGAACTAAAACAGCTAAAGCTAACTGACGTGTAGATTTCCACTTTTGGAAGACATTACTTTAAAAAGAATTCAAAACTTAAATCCCTTGCTGAGAGTTATATTCATTTTTCGGCAATTTATTCATATCAATTGTTACATTCATCGTTCAAGAATCTAAGTATGGAGCGATGAATGTCCAAGTAAGATTGTGCTAAACATTCTAGCTAGTGGCCAAGTAGGTTTCAAGAAGCTCAAAAAATGCAATGTAATTTGTGAAGTAGGTAATCTGAATTAATCTCCCGTGTTATCTATGGACACTTTTTGACTGCCAGATTCTGAGCGTTCCATTCTATATTGCCCATGAAAGACGGCATTAATTCTGCCCAGAAGCCTCTTTATCAGGACACGGATCACCGGGCTTGCTTCCGTTCCGAAGGAAGCCATATTAAGGACTTAAAACGAAAAAGTCCATCGCCCCCCGCCGGGTTTGAACCACGACCTCGGGAGCCAGAGGCTGGCATGTTACGCATAGACCATGGATGACGACAAGTAGGTAATCAATATATAAATGGCCGGTTTTAAATAATAAACCGCTCTCTTCAACCTACACGTTTCTGAATTATAATTAACGTTTAGTGTCAATTACATACAAGTTTTGTTTTCGATTTTAATATCTAAAATCTTTCATAAAAGTGTTTCTTTATAGTACTGCTCCCAGAAACATGTAGATGGCCAAGCCTGTTCTATAGAATGTTAAACAGAACTTACTTGCTGTTGCGTAACGTCAATCAACTTCTTTCATTTTCTTTGCCAATAAAAGATAATGTGGCATTGGTTACGAAACTCCCTTATATGTTTCTTTGGAAAATGGAGAAAAATCCAGAATGCGTCTATTGACTACAATGCCAACATCTACAATTTTCCAAGCGATATGGCAAGCTATAAAAGCTCATCGCAAGACTTGGAGAGAGGGCGGGAGGGGGGGGGGGGGAGGGAGGGAGAGGGAGAGAGATTACAGCGGAGTTTTGAATGCTTAGCAACGAGAACTGCAGGAATTCGTGTAGACTGCACAGAAACGAATAAAAAGCAAGAAAACCCTCCTGCAAATTGAATGAAAGAAATTGTGTGTTTTTGTGAAACTGTTGTGAAAGTTTTGTTTGTGTAAGCAAAGGACATTAAATCTTATGCTTTCATAGGTTGGTTTTTCGTTTCAAATGTATACATCTCATCAGCTATTCAATGCACACAATGCCACTGATATATCTTCACTATACTGATCTGAGAATTACAAATCGTTTCCTCGTTATGTAACCGTGGGAGATGGCTCCACGGTAACGTGTGAGGCTCGCATTCAGAAGCTCCTGGGTTCGATTCCGATCGGTCAGACACCCAGAACTCGGAATTTTTCCCTGGTTTCCCAGATGGGTAGGCGAATGCTTACCACAGATTTCCTATCCGCATCATTTATCATCTGTTTCATCTTTCTAGTTTCATTGTTGCAGGACCAGGGTACGGCGACTTGCACGTTGCGGCGGAACGATGAAATTGACGCCGTGTTGAGCTTTCTCCCTGGCGCTTGGTTGGTCTGCTGGGAGCCCTTCCGAAATGGCTACCCCTAGGTTTAAGGTATCTACGGTAGGATCGTGCCAGCTTCAGGATTGGGAATTGGAGCAAGTCTGGGATCGTTAGAGACCCCATTCTTTCTAGCACTAATCGTCGTCCGGATCTTGTGGCCCTTCTGTTCTCCACTTCCTCTCAGGGCTCACATTGGAAGCACAGAGAGCCTACTGCATGAAAGAACAGGCAATGCCGGTGTTACGTTAACTCACACCGCTGAACACGCTCACACTAAAGACCAATTCAGCGTGTGAAGTCTTTGTACTGCTGGAGCAAGGGAAGAGGAAATAGTTTGAGGCAAGCAGGAGGCTGCAATGTAGGAACGTATTTGGTGCTAATAATACAACTAACGTTTGGATGTTATAATATTAATGCTGATTGTTTTAATTACACAATTGGTCACGGATTATAAACAATAATATTTCGGCTCTATGGTATGAGAAAATATATAATAATTCTAGTTTATACGAAGGACAGTCATATTGTAAGGTTAACAGAACGAACATAATGTCATTTCCTCTGCAAAGTAGAGGAGAGCTTTGCAGAACAAAATTTCATGGACATTTTTTGATACTTTCGGTTCCGTTTTTCTTTAACCAGTTCATGAATGTTAGAAAGCAATGTCCGTGAAGTTTGTAGTCGAAGACTGCGTGTTAGGTTGTGGTCTGACAAGTTACTTGGACATTTAGACTTAGATAATTCCATAACAACCAGACAGAAACACTGGCTGCTCCGTTTTACTTGTACTGGCCATGTTATTGTCATCGAGAGCACCTTCCAGTTAGATACTCAGCGCCGTATATCTAGCCAACATGGTATAAGACAGCCCTGTATAATCCTAATCCTAGGCATGTAACGGTTGTACATAGTACTAAAAATAATGCTAAACTAGAATATATTATAAATAAATCTATAATATTGTGACACAAATGAGCTCTTCCAATGTTTATCAAACCGATGCACTTTGTTTTCATAACGCAAATACAAACTATGATAATTATACCCCAAAGAAAACGTATTCCAAATGCAACATTCTTCTTCCCCCGTCCCATGATTTACTGCAAATCACAAGATAGAAAATGGTGTGGAAGATACGTTTTATAGGATATTTTAGAAGGCACACTATAGAGGCAGGAGACATTTCTTGTACAAGAGGTTGCACCGTCTCCATATATGTTTGATATGCCTTGCCATATACTGACATACCAAGGAATTGCTTCCGAATTGCATGCTAAAGAACGATGATTCCTTACCACCTGCTAGTCATTCCGATGGGCATTGTTCGGCAGCGGTTGTATTACATATGTAGTACCGACTGCTTACGTTTGTTTATTATATAACTAGAGTATTCATTCATTATTTGCAATTTATTGTACATTTCTTAACATAGAACGGTCCAAAGCTGCCATAGATGTGCCCATTGAAGCTTACAGCAAGAAAGCATACCCCTACGAGTTGTCCTTGTATCATAATAAACATTCCAGACAAAGGGCATTAAAGTAAATAAGGAATTTAACAAATGTGGACCTCATAAACGAAATCAAAAGTTGCGCACTAATTTTGTTAAACAGTTTAAAAAAGAAAGTCCGCGGCGCAATAGCCCGATGTCGGCAAAAGACATACAACACGATGGCTGCATCCCCCACCTCTGCCCACAACGGGCGCCATGAACGGAGTGCAGTACTGGATGCTGGGACGTGGTTAGCACCCGAGTCCCTTCTGGTCGCTGATCTTCTCAATCAGAAACCGATAATTCTCCATCAAGTAACTCCCCAACTGGCGCCCAGAGACCTCACGCTGACTGCACCTCAGATCAGATCTCCCACCGTGAGAAAATCCCTACGCCGATAACGCGTGCCAAAGCAGTTTTCTTCTTCTTTTGTGATGCCAAGAAATTACAGAAATAATAATTGCATCAGCAGCAGCTATAGTAGTTGTGTCTTCTATGTCAACCATTTTCCTAAAACACATTATCACTGAAGTGGTGCCGTATATATACGTCCAAGCTAGGTGGCATAAAAGTCAGTGGCGCACGATGCGCGATCCTATGGCGCTATCTCTTGTTCAAGAAATAAGATCTCGTACCATGGTCACGTGGACGATGTTGCCACGCCTTTTACTTCGATGGCACTAAGATATAACTTAACAAGCATAATCTTTAACAAAATTCTGAATACACAACTGTAGCCGACTTGGCAACAGCAGATTTTTTCACTGAGTACATGGAGCGGACTCCCTCTATTGTGTTCATGTCATTAGCAGCAGAACAAGATTAGGCTGAGGGACATCTTTACAACTTCTTGGAACGTGGTCATTAAGGGATGGGCACTACTATACTGGGCTTAAGAGAGAGGAGTCCACCCGTTGATGTGTGCGGATTGGGCAAGCTAGGTGCATGACGTATGTGACAGCCTTGCCAATGGAAGAAACCTCCGGGGCCGTCACAGGATTACACACGACAAACAATAGGAGTAGGCAGCCTAACATTGTGAAGGCATTGCAGTAAGCGTACGACAACTTATGTAACTTTCAGCCTATTCCAAACTATACAAACTTTCTTTGGGTGAGTAACGCGTATGAATTATTTTTGGTGTTTGGTTCTATGGAAAGTGTTCGATAAGCGGAACTGATAGGGATGAAAGGCATAACAAACTAAACTCCAACGCAACAGCCCTTACAGGGCCAAGCCCTATTGCCCGGCCACTGAGTGCCCCACCTCTGCCCACTACAGGCGTCATGAGTGAGGTGCAGAACTGGTGGGTGGGACGTGGTTAGCGCCCCAGGCTAGCCTCTCCCAGCCGGTTATGCTGTCTTCGCGACCAGAGACCCCTTTATCTCAATCAAGTAGTTCCTTAATCAGCCCCTCAGGAACCTAACGAGTATGAGTGCACTCCGGACCAGGTCTCCCAGCGAGAGTAAAATCCCCACGCCGGTACCGGGAATCGAAGTCGGGTAAGCAGCAGCGCTACCACCGCGCTAAGGAGACAGCCGAATGAAATACAATACCAATAGTTAATTCCACATTAATGTTCAGTTACAAAGAAAGCAATGCCTTCTAAAGTTGCCATAAAAAAAAAAAAAAAAAAAAAAAAAAAAAAAAAAAAAAAAGCTTTTGAAAGAAAGTGTTAGTAACATATTGGAGGTCAAATTAAATCCAAGTGCATATCCAATATAAATACTTGGTAAAAAAGAGAAAACGTAATCATGAAAAGCACTAAACTTAAAGTTACAATAAATTATGTAATAAGATTCTGATATTAACATTTAAGTTAACTGTTCTTAATTTTAAACCTATAATAAGTTCACTATTACATTCCATCCCTAACGAGCACAGGTCGTGATTGTTGGGATTCAGTACTATTTAGCATGGCTTTCACTGCCGCAGCAAATTTGCAGTTGCACTGTCCGCAGTATCTGCAGCAAATTTGATATATCATAATGAATCAGCACAACAGCTGCAAAAATCAATTCCAGCGAACTGAAGATGACCTTCCTCCTCTAATTAATGCCACAGGAGAGCGTGTTTTTATTTATCTCAGGCTACAGTCATTTCGGGATTTGACTGAGAAACAAATTAAATTCCTTCCTAAAGACCAAAGCCAGCCCGTTTAATTTTCTCACAGAGACTCTGGTGGTCATTGATTTGAATCGGCCGAGTGCGTGCACGAATGGCTAAATTTGTGTACCTATAAAGTTCTACGAGCCTAATATTGACTGCCTTACCTTCCAGAGCAGCAACTGGATAAATAGTTACAATAGGCTTTACAGACAACAAATGGTAATGCATATTTTTACACATATGCTTACGTGTCCGCTTAATTTTATAAAATTTATTTTGTTCTCTTGGTGAGACTTATTATTTCCATAAGCACGCTCGACACGAGTTTATAGCAGTCTTTCAGCGTTGAAATGCAGAGATGTCAAAGAAATGTAGTTTTAACGTTCAGTAGCGTGGTATATTTAATGCTAATTTGATGAGTGATTCAATTTTATTCATTTGGATACGTCATATGCTGGAGAGTAGAACTGTTCTGTTGGCGAATGACAGTGGTCTAATAAATGAGTTCCTAATTATTTTATCTGCCGTAATGATAGAAGCAGGTACACAAATGCTTAGAGAAGCTGCTACATGACCTGATCACCTGCTACATGTTCTTTTACTGCATTGTTTCTACCAGAATTTACATCCATATAAAGTAAAAGTACACCTGGATGTTTTGTGTCGCCTATCAAAGTCAGCTCGAAAGCACCACGCAATTTTAAATAATCAATTCTAGAGAGTAAATAGTTTCCCTATCTGTGATTGTGTTTTACCATCTCGCCATGATAGGTACAACTTAATGTTGTTGGAACATTAGCATTGCCTAATGCACTTAAAGAAAATGAGATTTATATTGTCACAAAAATGACAAAATTCCAGTCCAATTACTTTGTCACAATTTATTTTCTTCTAAAACTTGCGTACATACACAGTGCTCTTCTTCTGGCCTTAACACAATCCTTCGTGATATTACAACTCACAACTGTTTTCTTCCCGCAACTTTGACTCACTCCTTTCGCCGTCTCTCTTAATCTTTTATGAGTCTCAAACACTAACTCTGACGACACAATCATAACACTCATTAGAACTTCTACACTTCGATGCGACGTTTCATTCACGACGACATAGACACACACACACACACGCGCGCGCGCGCACACACACACACACACACACACAAACACACGCACGCACACACGAAGTTGTCTCGCACTCACTGACACACCAACCGACTCATGTCTGTAACCATAAGTCCTCTTAACTCGTTGCCTCATCTACTTATATAACGAGGCTGACGTAACACAGACCTTCTCGAACTTCTACAAACACGACAGCTGCAGGACAATTTATGTCCCAGTGGTGCAATTCTTATTTACGAAGAGAATAGGCACACTAAGTTGAGTAAGCATCGATTTAAAACTGAAGGTTCGCTTTTCATTTTTTTCACATTATTATATGGCAAAGCATCTGAAGTATAATGGTAATTTGGCTCGTTTCTTAGTTAAGGTATCAGCCTCTTTGGTGTCATAGATCTTGCATGTCCTGAGATTCACAGAAGTACGAATGTTCAGATGGAGAAGCTTAATAGTACTCACCATTTCAGGATGTTTTATGAGCAAAGAGATGCCTTTTTTTTTTTTTTTTTTTTTTTTTTTTTTTTTTGATAGGCTGAATGGCTGTTTTAGAATTAAACAAGATGGTAACATTAACACACGTATCTTGAGTTAAGGTAAGATGGCTCATTACCACGCACTTGACACTCCCTTCTATAGTAAAGGCTGAAAGTTGACACCGGGCAGGATTATAAAATGAGAGACTCTGCCACATATTCCAATTTCTACTTTGGGATATTCCTCAGCATTCCAGGCATCAGTGTAGATGTGAACTCATTACCTTCGGGGTATCTGACTTGATCGTTTCAAGAATAAACAGTATATTACACTTGAGACACAAATATTGTTTGCCAGGCAACCTCTTCAAAGGCAGCAAACAATGCTGTTACTCCCCATTTACTCTGAACTATTATATTTACTCATAAGTACCAAGAAGATTTGAAAAAAATTCTGTAACCAAAGGATATAAAGCAACAAATATGAGCAGCTGCACCATTGTATTCAAACGTGGCGTTTTCTATTTCTGTTTCTGTTTCATCTGACCCTTGTTCTGAAGTGCGGATTCAGCAATGAAGGTTTGTGGTTCTTTCCTCAAAGGCATCCTCACGCAGGTGCTGATCTACGACAGCTTCTTTGACACAAACCTATTCCGCTTTTGCAACAACTCAGAAGGTAAAACCTGCATCAAAATACTGACATAATTTAGAGCAGTTGTGGACTACGGTAGGACCAATTTATCTTGAACACGTAGGTCAGATGAAGCTCAAGAAATGCAGAATATGGAGTTAAAACTGGTAATACAAGCCAGGAACGAGGGCTTGAGCCTAATAATATAAAACAGTAATTTTTCTTTGAAAATTGCTTTACTATCTTCGAAATATTCCCCTTCCTTTTGCATGCGTTTGAACCATTTGGCATAGCATTATTTCTTCTCTGCTTGGGACACCTCCAAAACATGGTTTTTGAACGCATCAACGGCTTCTTCTGCCGAGGAAAATCGTTGTTCACACATTTTATTCCTTGCATTCGAGGACAGGAAGATACCATTGGGTGCCAAATCAAGACTGTACGGCGGATGAGCCATTAATTCCATTTTTTGAGTGTTCAAATAGTCAGTTGTTCGACGAGATGTACTGCCTTGATGAAGAACACTCTGATGGTGCTTATTTGTTTTAATTATTTCACCGAACACGTCCGTCAAACAAATAGTTGTATGCCATTCAGAATTGAGTGTTTTACGTTTCTCTAAAGGCACTGTTGGCACATGATCAGTTTTTACGAAAAAAGACAGGTGACCGTTTGTTTAGAAGTACTTCAAGCGCAAACAACTTTTGTTGCATTTGATTCATCTTGAAACATTCATACAGTCGACTGCTGTTTACGTTGCAGCTCATACGCATGGATCCATGATCTGTCAACGTTTACAATTTTATATATGTCGTTTGAAGCACCGCCGTCGGATTTCTTGAGCATTTATGTGCAGCAATTGACACAAGCCTCTTTTTGAGATTGCGTCAAATTATGTGGGATCTAAGAAGAGCAAACCTTTTTCACTGATAAATGTTCATGCAATGTTTTATATATACCAGTGGAACTAATACCTAGAGTTGCCTCTATCTCACAGTATGTCACATGATGATTTGCATTATCAGTCCTTGCACTGCATCAATGTTTTCTGGCACAAAAACTGATGTCGGACGAGTTTCATGAATTTCGTTACTGAAGGAACGGTAGCCACGATTAAACTCGCCATACCAGCGTTTCACAGTGGCAAAGGATGGAGTTTCATTATCAAATGTCGAAGTAGGTGGATCAAAGTACTCTTATCTCGGTAATACACGTCAGAACTCGTAATGAATCATCGCATGCACATTTTCACGAGTTCATTTAATTTTTTTGCTGAGGCACAATTTTCAACTCACTGTGAACAGTATAAATAACTCTCTTATGACAAAATATCTGATGTAGATTATGGTAACAAATGTCGAACTTACGCCAGATTGTACCTACAACAATCAGTGTTACCAAGGTTCAAAATATAAATAGTGATCCTCGTAAAATACTGTACGTTCACTGACGTTTTACACAGAGGAAAGCTGCAGGGTGTATCTATTCGAGTGAAAGTGTAGTGAAGTGTAATGGCATATTACATCCCATATACATCAATTCTCTCGTTGGTAGGAAACCTGTTTTCACTACGGATAGATGGAAAGAAAAACTCGATTACAGTGTGTCACCCAATCTGGGGCCGTATATACACTCTTATATAGCTAAAAATTTACTAGATAAAAATAACGCTGATTTTCTGGTACATAGTGCAACATTAAGACCATCTAGGAAACAATGTCACTAAATGAACTAGCCAATCTGACTTCTATGATACGTATGAGTCCTGCTTCGTTTAATATGTGGTTTAGCATATACACTGGACTGAATATTCCTTGAGTGTCGGATGGAGTAAAGCAAACTGCCTATTGATTGAACATGGCCTGAAACGTGGCGAAACCACCGCTTTCTTTGTTGTAACTATGTCCATCGACAGCGTCGAAAGATTAAAAGCAAACATAAATCGGATAGTGCTTTTCTATTCAATATTTATTATACACCATATTTTTTACACATATTGGTGCTACTCTGAAGTGTGGGCGTGAACAGATAATTGACGATATGGCGGTTCACGCGCTCTGAATTCCTGGGTTCTTTAGAGCCCTTTCGTTTGACGCAAGTTTGTAGCAGTAAGTGTTGGTGTAGTATTTTATATCCTCATACCTCACTGAACTCATTTCAAACATGAAATGTCCTCAAGGGTATTATGATATGAGTGATTTTGTGCGTAGTTTTTAGGAAAGTAAAATGTATATGTTTAAACTAAATTATGAATTTTCTTGGTAATTTTACTGATTTAAAATGGGTCATATATTTATAATATATGAATTTCAAAATGCTTAATAAAGCAGAAAATTTCTCTTTAAAATGCACTGTAGGGCATTGCGAAAAATACAATAAATCACTTCCATTAGGCAGCTTCAGGCAACATTACACACACGAAAGAAGACAGCTGTTAAATTCCCTCTTGCAACATCGAAAGGCAAATGCTTGCGGCATTGTGGCATACATTTTCCGTTTAAAGATTAGTGTGTTAGTGCTTTGCTGATCAGTATCTAAAATGTATTGAAAAATAAGGTTAAAACATACTTAAGAAATGGAATTTGCACAAATAAAAAAGAATCCTAAATAAAAATGGAACCTGCAAAAAATATAGATTCTCGTACTTTTACGAATCTAAAGTTTAGCATGGAATAGGATGAACATGATTAGGAAGCACGATTCGTGTAATTAGAGTATAGAACATTTGGTTAAAGGTACAAACTTTCACACTAAAATGTAGGTGCTAAACTACAGGTAAACTAAATATCCCATTAGTCCGCAGTTTGCACAGGAAAGGGTAATAGCCCATAGGTTATTAGTTGCATAACGGAGGAGAATAAATTGTACCCTTTGACCTACATAGGTCCATTTTGGCTACCACACCCAGGAACAAGGAATGAATTGAATAAACCACAGGAGGCTACAGGTAACAGAGACACGTGGAAGTCAATAAGAGTCCTAGGCTCGATGACCCGTCCCACAGCTAGTGCTCTTAGAGAGGACAATGAACGATCCGTCAACCAGGCAGCCCTCTGGTGTCTGCGGGGATGCTTGCTGTTCCCTTAGGGCAAGCATCCGCGCTATCTGTCCCACATCGCCATGCACCACGAAAGCAGGAAAATGAGATGGAAACGCAGTGAAAGAGAAATTATGGAAAGGAAATTCTGGCACATGAGAAACCACCCTGGCATTCGTCTATCGACCTGGGAAAACCAACAGGCACCCAAGGTGAGAGTTTGCAGTCGCCGAGAATCGAACATGAGACCCCAAGAATGCGAAAGGGAAGAGTAATACCTACTCCTACACCTGTTTAGTGGAATAACAGAGGATGCATTTGATCTGATGGGTGTACCGGTAACAGGTTATTCCAGACTGTATGTAGAACATTTTCATAGCAGAGAATTATTCGTCTCCAAATTTGATGTGAGATTTTTCTCCGCATTACTGGAGTATGAAGGTAAGAACCTTCGACTTGACTGTAAACTTGTGCTGCATTTTTGCCAATTCAGTGGTTAGATAGCCAATTAAATTAACAAGAAAATGTGTTTTATTTCCCACCCAGCTCAGATTCAATTCCCTCGGAGTGCCCACGCCAGAAGTAATGGTAAAAGAAATGCTGTGTTATGTTCCATCCATTTGGTTCTAAATATTTCATAATTTACTGGTGTTCCATCTAGTTGAAACCAGACTTCCCTGCTTTTTTATTGAAAGACAAAATATTAAGTAACATGATTGCATACGTAAGGTGGTTTACAATTTTGAAAGAAATGTTGTTCTTAATATGATGTGGCAGACATTGCAGTCCACATCGTCATATGTGATAATATCCAACCCAATATCCTTAGTGGGTAACAGGACTCTCATCTCATACTGAATAATGGCAGCGCAAGGTTATAATATATAAGAAAGCAAAAGGGAAATTGCCAACCTAAGCGTGAAGTAAGCACCTGACAGAAAATCGGTTACCTGACAAATTGAGGCGAAAATCAGATGAGATCAATAGATGCCCAAGCAGAGAAGAAAAACCTGATTTAGGAAGTTCAGATTATATCACTTCCTATGTGTACAGTCGAGTGCATAAAATCGTGCCCATATAATATGCAGGGCTTATGATGGTAAAGAAATACTAAACTGCTTCTGCCGAACCAACTCTGCCGTTACCTGGTTCTAATACTCTACTTAGTGTTTGTCTTACTTTCCCCTTTTCCTTCAATCCTGGGCCTGAAGGTGACTTTTGTTAACTGGTAATAATTTGAGTGCCACGCCTTTGACTTCAAACCAACACCAGACGGACTCAACCAGGGGCTGGTAAGGACAGTGTTGGAGAAGCCTCCCTTCCAGCCACTCAGATGAAACGTTTCGGTGCACCGTTCACCGTTCCCTAGGCGTGGCATTTGTTCACAGCCTAATGCGTTAGTGAAGGACTTGAATTCCAACTAATAAGAAATTGACTGACCCATAGCTGATGTGGAACATGCATTACCGGGTGATTCTAATCTAATACCGTGGAACAACAGGCTATGCGAGCCAACGCCTGCCGCCCAGCCACGGCGTCCCACATCTTTCCCAACCACAGGCGTCTTGAGTGGGGTGCAGTACTGGTGGTGGGACGGGGTCACCGCCCCTATTCCTCCCAGCCGGTTATGCGGTCTTCGCAACCAGGGGCCGATACTTCTCTGACTAGTTCCTCAATTGGCCCCTCAGGGACCTAACGAGGTGAATGCACCCCGGACCTGGTCTCCCAGCGGGAGAAAATCCCCATACAGGTACCAGGAATCGAACCCGGTTTGATCCCGGTTCTTCCATGCTAAGGAGACGACCGACCAGGAGATTCTGTCAACATTAAATAATGAGAAACATTATAGAAAGCGAAAGGCTTCCTAATTTTTCATTGCACTTGGTTGTACAACGTAAAAAAAAAAAGACTGTTTTAAGAGTTTTATGCTTCTACTTGGCTAATGAGAATAAGACACTGTAATTCCTGTATTAGAATCACTGCCTGGATTATCGTGTAATGACTTTCAGGAGCAATCAATTATCTCTTAGTTCTACAAATTTATCGGGTGTGTTCTTTTTTCATTTATTGCAGGAGCAATGACGATTTCTGAGGCATTTGAGCTCCATTCGACTTTTCCTCTTGGAGCGACAATCCCTTCGATTTCAATTTGAATAGACGTGCTACTAGGCAGTGTCATACAGATTGCGTATGCCCCGGATGCGAGGAAAAACATTTTCGCCACTCCTGATCTACCATAACTTGTATAATAGCATTAATGTTTATACGTTCGATGTTCGTCTTGACTTTAGCAATGCGATTTCCAACTGTTGTAGTACATACACCTGCCACACATGTTACACAATATTGCATTTCAAACGATTGGTATAGAGAAACACTTATTTTCTTCACAGAATGGAGCACCTTGAAAGAATTTTAAGAATAAAAGTAGCAGTTGAAGACATTGCATGTTCTGTTGCAGAGGTGATTCTTCATTGGTAGTTACATTAATAATACCATGTTCAACTCCCAAGGCTGATGATGGCAATGTATTTATCACGCGTCAACTGCTCTTTCTTTCTTGGCTGACATGTAAATGTTTCTTTGCCTGGGTACCTAGAATGATTGTTTCAGGGGCCTGTTCCTTTCTCGAACAACAAACAGCAAGAATGTTCTTCCTTAAAACCTTCCTCCCTAAGGAGCACTAAGCACAAAGGGCTTTTGTGTGCAAACTGCTCTTTGGTGCGTTCCTATTTCTATCAGTACAAATTTATTTAAACGTGTATTTAGGTCAGAAGTTCGCACTTCCTGAATATTTTACCTATCGCTTGAGAACAAAGGTTAAAACTGAGTAGGCGCTTGTGCAATGGCTAGCGCTTGTGGCTTAGCATAGTATCGGCTATCTGAAGATAAGAACTTCTCACATAAATCACAGGAGCTGGAGATCAGCATTCATCTTTAAATCAAAACGTTTAAAACTGAGGAGGCGTCTGCGGGTCAGGATCTGTGGCAGCAAAGAGGTGATTTGCTCTTAAAATACAATTATTTAAATAGTCGTCGTGAGTTAGTCACCACGAAAGTCACTTTAAGCATAGCAATGATTATGTTGCCACAGTTGCAGACAAAATAAGTGAGCTCTAGGTCATAAATCAACATGTAAATTTAATATTGTGACGCAGTGGCTGTAGTTCAAGGTTTTCGGGAGGTCGTCACCCGGAGTTCGAGAGATAAAGGAAAGCTTTTGGCCAGCATAACAACGGAAGTGCTATTGATAGATAACCAGAATATTCTACAACAGCGATGTCCAACCTTGTCTCCTTGAAGACGCCTACGTATTTAGCTGCTATTCTCAACTCCTCTTTCAGCCGAAGGGTGAATCAGCTAGTACACTAACAACCAGTCAGTCAGTATCCAGTTACGGACACAAACAGGCGATTCCATGGCAGTTTATAAACCATGCCTTGAATTTTCAGGAATTATCGTTATAAGATTTCTATTCTGGATGATTCTTGCATAAATGGTAAACAAAGAGACTGAAAAAAAATTTGAATCTCGTTAGAATACGAATTATGGAAAGTACATCGTTTTCCTTTTGAGTGAACTATTTCCAAAATATTCTTTATTAGTTGTTTGAATTTACCAATACCTATACTTCTTTCAAATAGGAATACGTTATTCTTTATTCTTTTGTTTGTATCTTGGCCTCCAAAAGAGAACGGAATGTCTAAGGCATTGCATAGCAACCGGCTCTTAAAACATGTCACGGTCACGTAAAGTCTATTGTATTCCCATATTCCCCTTGCCCTTACAAGAAAATTATCAATAACATAATTTCTGAAAATGCTTATGTCAATTAAAATGTAGTAGATGGAGAAATGAGCATTTGCAAGAATAATATGTATAAGAGTATGTCTTCCACATATATTTGCGGAGAGTTTCTCCAAATTGAACTATATTAAAAGTATGCACCACAACAGGTTATGCGACGATCACTTGGTGGATCTTCGACTTTGTCGCCAAATATGTATTCATAGACTTTTTAAATGTAAACAATACCAAAGATGTCACTAATGAACAGATGTTTATCGCTTAAGAATTGAAAGTACTTCAGTGAATCAAACGCAATGTACATATAACCAAACCGCCACTACAACACAATTGAGTATTAGGAATTAAAAGTGCTTCAGTGAATCAAAGGCAATGTACAAATAACCAAACCGCCACTGCAACACAGTTGAGTATTAAAAGAGTGGCATAGCCCGCACAAAGTGGAAGGAGGTAAATCCAACCTCCCCTCTTTCGTAAACGTTGAATATCGCTCTTCTAGAAGTTTCTCTTCTCTGCGCTCCAGAACATTCTAGGATGTTCTACGGAGGATTCTACTTGCTAAATAAGCGAGCATTTTCGTGAGACCGAAAGGGAGAGACAAAGTGAAGTAATGAGTTTGAGAGTGCGTCTCTGGTGTGACATTAAGTGCGGTTCTAAATGGGAGCTTCTGACGACAGTGTGTGATGGCTTCGGGAGAGATAGAAGACGTCTTCAGTTAACTCCCCAGCGGGTGAACCGTCCGGAAGAAGAGGCTATGATGTATGTATTTCATTACGCCAATACGTCGCGAAGAAAGTGAAGTAACAGGGAAAAATAAAATGAACCAGTTCACCTTAGTGAAGTGGCAGTAAAAATTGATACTAAGTCAAATTATTAAGCGTCAGCGAGAAATAAGTGAAGTGGTAATTGAAATTATTGTTTATTTATGCCATCAAACTTACTGTTGGTGTCTTTAAACACACAAGCTGTAACTGGGCAATGTATGAGAGGTAGAATTGGAACTGAAAAATTCAATTGCACTGCCGGGATTTGAACCACAGGCCCTCCGCTTACCAGGCAGGTGGTAGTTTAAAATTGGACAAGTTCACAATGTATTGGAGAAATATATATCAAAGTCCCAAGGGTAAACAACCTTTGTCAAAACTCACAATGTTCTATGTGAGCTTACAATGTTTTACCAATAACACCAGCAGCGGTAGTATACGATAAAAAATATGGCTCTTAGCGGTGTAACACTCATTAATCAAAACAATGGATTCAATACAAAGAACTGTACAAAAGAAATACTGTATTATAGACAAATACGAGATCACAAGCAGCGCTGGTAACTGCTCAACTTGAAGTAAATTATACAATACAATGAAAATGGAGAGACGATCAGAATGGAGTAAGAAGAGCATCGAAAAGGAATAAGGACAGCCCCAGTAATTAAATTAACAAATGCAACATGCCATTTCTATTCTAGAAGCCTCGTGTTAGTGACACTATTAACACAAGTCCCTCTTTTTATTTGTATCAAAAATCTCTACTGTAAATTTCAGTTCAAATACTGACAAAGAGTCCGCGGTATAGAAATGAATTTATGCTCATTTATTACAAATTTTATTACGTCAACTGCTACACAGTTCCTTAATCTGTCACAATGGATCATTTGAAAGCTATACTAACGTATTTTATCTTCCATAAAAGGGTATTTATATGTTGCCCTCTTCATAAATCACGTTCCTTGTTGCGTTTAGCTGTAGGCGTCATCTACCGTTAAATACACTATTAATTACACTTTTACTTGTACAAAGCCTAACGGTTTACAATATTGTGACTGTCCAGTGGCTTCACTCGGTTTTCTCCGACACTTATTGTTAGTAACATACTTCACTAGAGCATCTAGAGACATTATTCCAGAAGTTGTAGAAACCCAGGAAGATCTAGGGAAAAATGGAGCGATTGATACTCTAGAAGAAACAGACTAGTGATCTAAGCAAGAGAACAACAACATTTTATTAACGTCCAGTAATAACGTAGAAGTTCTTTCTTGAAACTTTTAAAAAGCCCTTATGTTTCCTAACTGTTTATGAAGTCTGTTCCTAAATAAATAACTAAACAAACAAGTAAATAAGTAAATAATTAATTATTAACCCTTTATGCAACAGCCCTTAGTGGGCCATGGCTCACCGCCAAGCCGCTGCATCCCCCACCTCTGCCCACTACAGGGGTCATGAGTGGGGTGCAGAACTGGAGGGTGGGATGTGCTCAGCGCCCCGAGACCTCCGGGCCAGTTATGCGGCCATCGCAACCTGGAGCCGCTACTACTTTATCTAGTAGCTTCTCAATTGGCCCCTCAGGGACCTAAAGAGGCTGAGTACACCCTGTGACAGACCTCCCAGTGGAAGAAAACTCCCTACGCCGGTACTGGAATCGAACCCGAGTCCTCCACGCCAGAAGCAGACACGCTACCACTGCGCTACAGAGACAGTCGAAACCTGTTCCCAAGGTACCCAAAATGGCGTAAATGATATTTCGTATAGAAGTATGTCCCTAATTGGGAACACTGGTTAGCCTTTGGGTCTATTAAGCCGCACTAGAACAAAGTGTGAATTCTGAGCCGTCCTAATGTATATCTCAAGTATACTAGTTGCATGCATAGATTACGATGACAACAGTCAAACAAAACAACGATCTATGATTCAGGTGTCAGTTATAAGACGCTTACACAAACCTATTAGTCCTAATTGTAGTAATAATTACAATTTTCCTCAGCGGGATTTGTAATTGTGATTGTAGGAACGGAGGAGGGACACCTCAATCCACCACGACCCATCAGAGATCTATTGCAGAATACGAACCCGCGGGAGAAGGGATGAGGCGAAGTGAGACGGCGGTCTTGTCATAGAACAAAGCCAGCGAAGTCCAGAAACGGACAGAAGTCGCTAACAATTATAGATATTGTCACCTGGCGCACGACCGAAGTATACCACTACTCCTGCGGCCCGGGCAGTAACTTCCAGAAGGGGCCAGGGAAGAAAAGTTTACGTTTCCGTGCTGGAATAGATGAAATAATTCGAAGAGGGAAACCTCAGGACACAGAATACAACAGGAAATATATTTGGAATCAGTTTGACAAATTTTGCACTAAACGAAATAATAAATTAACAGCAACGTGTTAAAAAATTGGAACATCAATATGATAATCTAGTAGATGTATGTATTCATGTTACATATTCTTTTAAGAGCTTAATATTTACGATACAACACTTCAATAACATTTCGTTGACTTTATCACTCTTTAATTCGTGAAATAGCCTTAATAAATTCACAATTACTCGTAGCATTGCTTATGATAAATTTCGGAACATCTTGTAGAACAAATGAGCACATATAGCGAAAATTGTAGTTAAATGCATTCAACAATGCAGAATGAAACCGAATTTAAGTCCATGAATGTTACGTCTGTCAGGAAAAGCTCAATATCAAATCCCTCTCCTTTTTTATTTAACTAAATAGCTGTGAACTTTGGATTTCGAAGCAGAGCTTCTGTTGTATAATGATTTGTTTATAGTTAGTTTCTTGGCTCTTTAGTGCTATTGAGCACTGCTCATTTCAGGCCGTATTTCCGTCCAGCACTCCATTCAGGGACCTAGGAAATAAATCTTACTTGTCCACTACACGAGGAAGCGAATACACGGTTTCTACTTGTAATCCCGACCCTACAGCAGGGTTTACATCGATTCCTCACTATTGATGATGCTTCGTGCACTTGCCCCCACAGGTCTTAAATACCACCTATAAGGAATTTACAGTTAACAAAACAACACAGGTTCTGGCACTTAACCACAATGAATGTAGCTCTACGAGTTCATTTGTTTTTGGCGTCATGAGTACACCTATTTCATAAATGTGTGCCGAAACCAAGAAATTCTTAACTATGCAGTATAAACTTGGGTACTACAGCAGAAATAAATACTGAATGCACGAACAGGTTTTATGAGAATCAAGAATACTTTTAAGATCAGTTATCAGTGTAGTCAACTCTTATAGCATTAGTATTACAAATACTATTAGGAAATGTCATAACACGAAGAGGAGGAGGAAGTTGCCGGAGTAGAGCATGACATTGACAGTCTACTCCAAAACATAAATTAATACTCCTTGAATTGTAACACCATTTGGCACTGCTATTCACAATCTGTCTCTGTTTTCTTCGCTTTTGTTTGATAAGCTTAAGGAATCACATAAACAACAGCCACTATCTTAATGATTGTTACAGCATTTCAGAATAACCATGGCATTGACGCAAGATCATTGAGACGCGAGTAAGTAATTCTGGAAAAAAACTACAAATTGAGAGCGAAGATGTGACAACCATAACAATTGTTCCAATAAATCTCATCTACCATGATTACCTTTCCCTCATTTATCTTTTGCCACGTTTCCTTCTCGTATTTTAGACGTGTTTCTAGGTTTCATGGCTTGAGGCAGTGTCAGATAAATGATATGAATGCTTGCTTCAAGGAAACTGTATTCCCCATGTACATAAGATGACTGCTTGCTTGAACAGGTGGTCTTCTCTGGACGGCTTCAGTAATGGTTTATCAAGCCAGGGAATGTTAGGGACTTCCACGCGGCTCTGTGACCTGTCTGCGTGTGGCCTGTAGCTTTCTGCGTAGTTATTTTACACCTTCCTTTCTCCTAGAGGTAGTAGACTCCATAGATCTTATTGTAGGTCGCAGTACGCCATTTCTTCCCCTCTGTTTTTACATCCTATACCCTACAAATAGTAGGAAATTATTCATTTAATACCTGGTATAAATAAATCATACTGTAACTACAGTGCGTTCGTAGCTCGGAAATGCCGCCCCGCAGCGGCACCAGAACAGGCGATGGCCGGCGCGTTCCCCGCCAGAGTTACACCTAAGGGACCGGCAAGTAACGAGTGCGGAACACTAACTTACATTAGGCTTATATACATCACAACAGATATTGAAACTGACGACCTTCAACGTAAACGCATTTTCTCTGTCTCCAAAAGAAACTCTGGTTTACTCGCAAAAGTTAATGTTGATGATTGCTTATGTTTCTCTCGTGATATTGTCTTCACTTCTTCCGACGTGTGCGGATTTGATGCATACACTTTATTCTTTAACGTTCCCCATAAATAAAAACCACTGAGATGTTGAGCACAAGAGGTTTAACATTTCCAACACGTCAGCTTTTGTGGCAACGACATTTCTGAAACTTAGGACGTACAAGGGAACTGTAGTTCATGCTTTACAAACGCACGATACTGTAAGTTGGGTTAATTATTGATATTGGTTTTTGCGATCCGGTCATAATGACGACGTGGACCCACTTTTAATGTTCATCGATGAAGCGTGATTTTATCCGCAAGGTTGCATTACACTCAGAACAATTGTATTGGGCTACAGAAATTGCTCATATTATTGATGAAATTCCTCACCATGCTGCAAAAGTTTGGATTTGGTGTGAAGAAGAAGTCGAAGTGCGCGGTTGACCGGGATCGAACCCGCTACCTCCCTCCACCTTTTTTCGCTATTAAATAGAAAACTATAAACGACAAATTGAAAGATGGTTAGTTCCTTTTCGAAATTGTGTTATTAATTGCTGCAATATGCAGAATTTATTTCCAGAAATGCCAACTAAGACGTGAGAACTAGTACCAACACATTCTATTTCTACCTCGCTTCTAAAGACAGTTTGAAATCACAAATCATTACTGAACCACCATTCCTTTGTTCACATTGCAAACTGAAAAGAGAAATGGGGCGCCAGGGTGAGCAGGGCATGGCTGATGCTTGCACACACACTTTGTATCCTTCATTGTCCGTGCTTACAAAGGTCTCACTCCCTTACCGAGACTTCTTGAAATTCCTACATCAGTCTCAACTATGGTGGGCAGATCTTCATGGACAATAACTGCAGCATCAGCGTTTTCCATTACTTCGACAGGGACCAAATCCTCCGGAGCGGAGGCCAGAGAAGAATACAAATCATTTTGGCAGGCAACCCCGCCTCATACTCTCTTCATCTTTCCTTCTTTATGGAAACCTGCTGCTTGTAAGGCTGTATTATTAAACGTCGGGACGGAGCCACTTAACCTAGAATTTTATACCTCATTAATATCTCTTTTTCTTTCCTTCTCGCGCTCCTTAGCAACAAAACGGTAACAAAAATTAATATAGAAGTAGATCTTCTCAGTCCATTTAAGTTATATGTAGACCAAAGAACAGTGGCGGCTCGTCAGGTTAATCTTTATTTCCTTTCTCTGCTCTTTCTTTACCAGATAAATCAGATGTTTTATTGCAGGGTGTATATTATTGCAAATTAACCCTTTGAGGACGGGATTCAATTTATATAAATCTCTGTTCCTGGGAATAGATATATTCAGGGCAAGAAACTGACAGAATTTCTATCTTTTACTATGCTATCCTACATTTCTGAAGCTTGTAATACATTTTCACATTACGGATTTCATAATTATATCACATTTGAATCTTCTATTGCTGATATTTTAACTGCTTAATAATTAAGAAAATGATCGAGCGAAGTGGATCCACGGTAACGTTTAGGTCCACGTTCGGATAACCCAGTTTTGATTACCATGGATCGCCCATTCTGACCTTGATAATTTTCGTGATTTTCCCTGTGAGTAATTAAATGCTGGGGTTATTTCTCGTATACCACAATTTCCTTCCTCTCATTCCCCTTCCGTTTGCTCCCGTCTCATGTTTCAGGTGCGCTTCTAGGTTTCATGGTGTGAGGTAGTGCTGGATATATGGCAGGTATACTTTCTCCAAGGAAAGAGTTTTTCCTGATCATTAGAGGGCTGCTTGTTTGAACTGATCGTTCACCATCCTCTATGGGGAGTCCCAGTAGAGCGACAGGTTTCGGAGGCCAGGAAACGTTAAGGACTTCCGCGCGTCTCTATGGCCTGGTTGCGTACGGCTTCCTGTGCGGTTCCTTTACTTCATCCCTTCCTCCTGGGGTTGGCAGTCATAATAGGTCCCACGTAGGCAATTCACCTGAATAATCTTCTTGGAAGTGCAAAAGCAGTAAACATTGACCGTGTTACCCCTACTTTCCGAAACGCTTGGTTGGTATATGGAATTATACAGTTGATACAACAGAATACCTGCTAAAAGAAGCATTTTCTTCATTTGTCCACCTTAAGCTAAGATATGATTATGAAACTTGTTTACTTATTTATCAAGCACAATGTTCCAGAACAGCGTGCTATAAGGTTATATGGAAGCAACGTTTTCAGATAGCTTGACTAGTTAGTGGTTGGAGTCTATGGGAGACTAAATGGTGAAATTTCTCAAAATGGCGGTTACTTAAACCCGGGGCATAAAGTACTTATAATTGTAAGTCGCCCTTGGGGTATTTATCTCTGATATGAGAATCCCTTGTGGTCTAACCGGGAAAAAGTACGAATCAGCTGGGGAATTTAATGTCGTACTGGCAAGTTGGTCATAGTAGCTTAGTGGTTAAAGCAGCCGCTCGATGCGGAAGATCCGTGGTTCAAATCCCGGCTATGGCATTGAATTTTCCAGTCCTGATTCCACCTCTTAAACATTGCCACACACGGCTTGTGTGTTTAAAAACACCAGCAGTAAGCTTGTTGGCATAAATAAAATAGTAATCCCAAAATGGCGTTTTAATTCTTTATGCTATGTTATCGATTGCAGTTTATTCTTTAATTTTATATAATATATAGTTTTAGACGCAGTGCTTGCGTTTTAAATTTGTTTTTAAAAACAATCCTATATCTGTCATGTATCTACCATATGAATTCTGCACTATTTCTCAGAAAAAAGCGCAACTCCCACACACTTTTAAGAAGTGTGGGAAACTTTAGTTCATCTTTTAGGGGAAGCTTCGCTCTACAAATTGCTACTACTGTATATTTCGGTAGTTTTATGTACTTAAGCCATATTCTTTGTTTGCAAATGTCTAAAAGTTTCTTTTCTGAAGCTTTGTATTGAAGAATATCTTCTGTGACAGATATTTTCTGGTATATATGGCCCGTTTACTTACGAACTATTGAGGATAGCTAAACTAAATGTCAGTGTAACAAACAACCTATAAGTGCTGTTGTGGTACTACATTGGTGTTATTTGGCAATAATTTACTTTGGTTGTTTAAAAATAACTTATTCTACATTATAAACGAAAATGGTAGAGTTAAGAAAATAATATCTTCCTTAATAAACTATCTTGCTGAATAAGAATATCTCCATATACTTAGGATGCATATATATCCCTTAAAAATTTCAGCGTGGTATCTTATGTAGTTTGTGAGGTAATGGGTTCTTAACCCTTAAAATTCACTGAGCTGAAAATTTCATGGACCTGGTTGGAGTTTTTGTCCAGAAGAATTCAGTTTTATGCTCACTTGCACACTTGCACACTTGTATGTGCACACTTCTTAACACACTTTAATCCCCACGAGGCAGTAAACGGTTGTTTGTGACAGAGTTACCAAAATATAAGGTGTTCTTATACAATAAATCAAAGTCCATACCCAATAAAAGTATTAGTAAGTAATTATGAGTCATTCCTTTTCGTTTGTAGAATACTAACCCCAAGATTGTCACTTGTTTCAATTATGATGATCTTAGAACTCAACAATATATTTTGGTGTCTTACACATTTAGGGACTATTAAGATACATATACCCTGAGTTGTGCATTTCTCCAATAGATAAGTGACTGTCTGCTTATCGTGAAGGTTTCACAACATTTAAGAATACTTTGTATAAGTTTGCCTTGGACTATTCTCAAATAAACACTCATTAAAAATATAGCTTTTTAAACAAATTCACAATGTTTAACAGAAAAGGATATATGAACCTTCTTTTGTACTCATTTAAGTGTTGTTCTTCAACCTTTCCTTTCCTAAGGAATAAGACTTCTAAAACTGAAAGGTCTATAGTGGTGTGTGAACTTAGAATGTAAGCGAATAGTAAAAGTGTTTTTAAAGTAGGTACATTAGAATACTTGCATAAAATATGTACTAAACGTCAAACATTTAAATGGCACATACCTTTTTATGCCTCAGAGCGAGAAGTAAATTTCGGACAGAAATATATTTAATATGATAGTTTTGAACACGATCATTATGGCGAAGACGACAAAATATTTAATTAAGAATAGTATAGAGAGAGTCTAAAGTGAGAAATCAACCTGGACCATTGATACGGTATTCACACCTGCTTCAAAAAAACTCTGAGCCTTTTCTTTTTCCTACAACACTTATCTCCTTTCCGCTTCATGTACAAAGAATGTATTACTAGCATTTGTATGTAATTTTATTCTTTTTTTGGCTTATAGATAAAAGTTGTAACTAAGACAGAAATTTTCGAAACAGAACACTTCAATCGTATAGAAAGTTCTATTTCACACAAAACACATTTTTTGTATTTTTATGTAAATAAATAGTTTCAATAATTTTGCTAATAACACATAGTTTATCATTTTAATTTGTCATAATTCTTAAATTTAACACAAGAAAATCTCGTGCGATGCCATATTATGAGAAGGTAATTTGAATGAACTTCATTCTAAATGCATTGCTTATTTATTTACCTTCACTACACATGGTGGCTCGCTGTCTAAAAGTGGTATCCCTTATTTATGATGTGAACGGCTGACGCAATGTACACAACAGTCTTCTGTCATTGTCGTTGTCTTGTTTGAAGCAGAGCTTTTATACAGTACAGTATCCTAAATGAAGTGATTTGCGATATAATGCCGAAAGTAAAGTGAAGTGTTCGTTCTCGGTTGCAACGATATGTTACTGAATTTTGTGCCATCTTTACAAGTGATGGAAGAATTCTACTGTCAAATATGTGCGAAATCAGACCAGCGATCTCAAATCTTCAAGCATTTAGCAGGTGGTAAACGTACAACTTCTAGACAAGTTCCTTCAGGTGAATTAGTTTCCTCTTCACATTCCCTAGTTTCAAAGAGTTCCAAGTATTATGTATATTTATGCAAAGCTTTTTTATCATGTGATATTCCTTTATATAATTTGAGAAGTCCAGAGCTCAGAGATTCTCTTAAGAAATACATAAATTTTGAAACACCAGAAGAATGAACAGAGTATACAGAGTATATGAGCAGATACGTACATTGTATCCTAAAGTGGACAAATTGATATCAGTGGCTAAAATATGAAAGCGCCAATAAAATTTATTTGTTGAGAGCCACAAATCCAGTCAACCCTTATACCTACATCTCCTCCTTCAGATCTTGCACTTCCACATAGATCCAAAGTTACTCGTTGGAGGACATGGTTGGAAGCAGCACTGCAAACAATTTTGGACATTTTAAATCGGTGATGAACTAAATAACGATAACGCTTTTTCAATTGAAATTCTTCAGAGCCTACTCAATGACAGCACACAAGAATTGTTGTCTTACATATCTGCAAATTTCAGTTCTTTGTTTGACTCTAAGAAAAAATTGGAAGCATCAACCAGCTTGTTAACTGAGACAGTTAATGAAGTGCATGACTTTGATAAAACATTCTCACAAAAGTCCAAAAGTGGAAGCTATTAAACGGAAATTTAAAATTCTGTTCCAAAAGTATAGTGGGTTTCATACTACGGGTAAAACTGCCAAGGTTTTGCAGGAGAAGTAGACGTTGGTAAAATTGAAAATGTATGTGCCAGTGACATTCTTTTGGTGAGATATGCAAGAGTACATTCATGTGCTGTTGAAAGTTCCTTTTCCCGGTAAAGAGCATTGTTCCGAGACAACAAACAATGGTTTCTGTTGAAAAACTGGGACAAAGCTATGAACAGCGAGTTATTTCAATTCACCACTGTCTCAGCATGATTGGTGGTGACTTTTAAACATAGTATTTACAGTTTTGTAAGATTGAAACAAAATATTTTTGCATTTTCTGCGTATTTTTTATATTTCTCTTATAAAAATTCTTAGCACATATATATGAGTTTCCTACTCATTACTTTCCAAAGGAATATCATAAGCCTTAGTACTAACAAATTAATATTAACTTTTACTACCTCAGGGGCTCTGGTAGAATCCACATTTGTAACCTTTTCTCTTTCTTTCTTTTAAGTTTAACGTTCTTTAGGTTTGTGGATCAGATGGGACGATGTATGAAATATGCAATATTATGCTCAAATGAGCCAGGGGTACATAGAGAAGTCACCCAACATTCCTCTTTTCAGGTTAAGTAAAATACACTGACGAACTGAGAAATCCATATTCGTTTAGGACTGCAAGACTGGAGGCTGAAGGTTAATTACTGATAGACAGTACGAGGCAGAAACGGAAAGTAGCGTCAACATCAATACGAATGTTTTTCACCTCACACTCAAGAGGTCCCGAATTCAAATCTTGGTTAGGATGAGCTAACAGGATAAGTTTTTCTTCCTTTTTTTCCTTATTCTGAGAAGACGAAAGTAGAGCAAATCTAAGCTCTAAGAACACCGGACTTATTTGATCATCATTTCATACATTTAATTCATTCATATATTCTCCCAGAGCCTCTGGGATGATAAAACTCAACGTTAATGTTCTATTTCTCTCCAGGTGGAAATCAGAAGTATTTAAAAGCGTTCAGTTTTATATAGACAACACTGCATTACACTTGGTGAAAAGAGTAAATTATAAGAATAACCTCGTGGCACAACAGTCCATCCGGGCCAAGGCCTATCGTCCTACCGCTGCGTCCACCACCTCGGCCCACTACAGGCGTCATGAGCGGGGTGCAGTACTGGAGTTGTGACGTGGTCCTAACGAGGCTGAGTGCACCCCGGACCAGGTCTGCCAGCGGAAGAAAAATCCCCACGCCGGTACCGGGAATCGAACAAGAGTCCCCCACTTGGTAAGCAGCAGCGCTAAGGAGACCACCTAACTTATAAGAATAATGTGATGAAAGTGGCATTATAAAAATAAACACCAAAAGTGGGAACATTTTTAAGGAATAATGTCATATTTTTAATCACAAACAGACCTTCCGTCAGTCACAAAAACCATTTTGACTAATCCTTTAGGTATATAGGCTTACCAAGAAATTCTGGCTGTCCGAGGGAAGCAGCTTGATCATTCTGTACCTTAATATGGCTTAGTAGAGAAATATCACATCAACACAACTTGTATTTTATGTAATATTGATAACTTCAACTTGTCAAGTCCCTAGTCTGCCATGTTCACATTCAACCAAAATGACACTGAATGTCAATCAAAGCAAGCTGACTTCTTTATGGCCATAAATGCTTGACGAGTGACAGATTGAATTCCCGTGATTAGTTTTATCGTGCGTAAGAGCTAAGGTAGCGTACATGATGTGTTGAATATCAAACGTGTTCTTCCAACCGTTATGCGTTACGAACTGCTCACTCAGCTTACGTATTTTTCTCTCACCCATTTGCTTTGTGTAATAGTGTTACCCGAAGAATTCAACAAGTCATAAATTGCAATGTTAACTATATAGGCGAATTAGCTTAAAATGTTCCAATCTCTATATTTTAGATGTTCGCATAGGCAACTCAAATGTCAACATCAGGAAGCATAAAATATATTTTTTATAATTATTTTACGGACGACTAAATGCCTGTGTTTCAGTTATTTTATTTCAAAGCGTTCGGGTATTACCGATATTGTAATTGTGAACAATGTAAATATATAAGTCAGTAACATCTAGCTTTGATTGTTACGTTGGTTTAGCCTACACACTGCATTATACTGTTTTCTTGATGGTATCTCTTCTATTGCACTATATTACTCATAATATAAATATTGGCCTAATATACTAATAACAGTAAGGCTGTATTATTATTATAATTATCATCATTTATTATTGTTATTGTTATTATTATTGTTATTATTATTGTTATTGTTATTATTATTGTTATTGTTATTGTTATTATTGTTATTATTATTGTTATTATTATTATTATTATTATTATTATTATTATTATTATTATTATTATTATTATTATTATTATTATTATTATTATTATTATTATTATTATTATTATTATTATTATTATTATTATTATTATTATTATTATTATTATTATTATTATTATTATTATTATTATTATTATTATTATTATTATTATTATTATTATTATTATTATTATTATTATTATTATTATTTGATAATAATTAAGAAAGTAACACTAAAGGGTGATAAATTAAAGTCAGCCAACGCTATTCATAGGATAGCTATTTCTTTGTCTGTTGTACGTAGAAGTATAAAATGAAGAGGGAAACTTTAAGTCCCAATGTGTGGCTAGTACGTAAAGGAGAATGTCGGCACTGCACAAACTCGTTTATCTAGTTAACAAAATTAAATACTTTGCCCTTCCTTGATGCTTAATGTTGTTAGAATAATGGTAAGCTGAGTGATGTGGAAAAAAACGTTAATTGGTAGCTGGCTAGTGAAAGGAGAAAAGGGGGGATTTAATTACGGCCAGTGAAAATCATTACCTCTCATATATCCCTGCAACGTGAACGGTTTGTGTGTGTGTGTGTGTGTGTGTGTGTGTGTGTATGTGTATGTGTGTGTGTGTGTGTGTGTGTGTCAGTGTGTGCTGGAAGTTTCCAGTGAACAACTACATGGAAGATTTAAATACCCTAAATGTTACCGGGGTAGTTCGCTTTCAAGACCCTTGACTCTTGAGTGGGTGGACTGGACTTTGATTCCTGGCCTACACTTAGGCATAGATTATTCTGCTTGCCCTCCTTGACACTATGAAAAGCTTTAGAGGGGGGACTTTGCATTTTGACCAGTGAAACCTTTTGTGCCTATGCCCATGACGGGGTGCCCCCCCCCACCCCCGGGGAGGGTTGAGGTAGAGGATACCAAGTGTGGCCGTACTGAGGAGAGACAACTACAGATTTGAACTCCCCGGTGGCGGCTCGAACAGACGGTTCCCCTCTGCCTTGTAGGCTACTCGTTACCTAGGGGCCTGGGACTCGGAGACCTCCTCCGATCCGGAGAATAAGGATTAAGAGAGTACAATGCACCTACCTGCACGCCTACACTCTGAGACCCAGAAATAAACAACAAGGATGAAGGAAGAAGTGAGCTGAGAAGAGATGGGGGTGCCGAAAATTCGGGGAAGGTAATTATCCGTCCCAACATCCGTCTAGGGTCCCGGGAAAACTCCCACAAAAAACCCATGATTCAGAAAAATCGGCCATGGGAATCCAAGCCACGGCCTCCCGAATGTGGGTCGTCTTCCCCGGTCTAGGGATGACATGCTAGCCTTGATTGCGAGTTCAAAGCCAGTGAAGGACAATGAATTTTTTTCGGGAGACAAATTTCTTGGCATGACTTTCTTCAGAAGGAAAGTAAAGCCGGTAGTCCTCTGTTGTATATTTATGCCATGTAAAGTAACCTCAAGCCTGATAAAGAGGACTCTTACTCCCAGTACAGTATGAGACGCTAAGAACCACAGCAGTTCAAAAGCGTTCATAACCCGAGTCAACCTGCTCGGTTTTCCCTCCTTTATCAGACTACCAAAGCTCACTCAAGTGTTCTGTCAAATAGCGAACAGGCTCCGGGATCTTGGAGAGTGCGTTCATAGATCGGCCGGACCGCTCCGCGGCGGCAGCGAACCGAACGAGGAGCGGCGCTTCCTCCGCCAGAATTACATGTAACAGACCGGCAAGTCAAAGGTACGGAACACTACTGTACTGACTTCCATTAGGCTTACCTGCATTACAATAAATGTCGAAATTCATGACCTTCAACGCGAACACATTCTCTACATCTCCGAAGGCAATTAGTTATTTTTGTGAGCTAACGGGCATAACCCCAGTGAAATTCACAGGGACATGTGTAGCATGTATGGACGGTAGCATTGTCTGCAGGTGGGGTGCATTCTTCAAAGATGGCCGTGATAACCTTTGGGATTTGCCATGCTCTAAACGGCCGGTAACTTCTGCAAACCCGCAGAATGTCACAGCCATTAGGGCGGAAGTTTTGAAAGTTAACTATAGGCGCACACACCAGTCCAGTCTCTGCACCATCTGACTTTCATCTATTTAGTCCCATGAAGAGATCTCTGTGCTGTCAACGCCTTGCGACAGTTGTGTAGAAGAGAAATCAGCAGTCTGTACAAGGCTATCTCCCAGTCGAACCATCTTCTATGAACAGAGTATAATGAAATTGGTATGACAATGGAAGAAACGTGTTGAGAAAGTTGAGGAATGTGTAGAAAAGTAGCTAAAAAGTGTTAATTCATTTGTGCATTTTTTTACGTATTATATGTTTGTTTGTTTTTTTTTTTTTTTTGTTTTTTTTTAATTAATCTAATGTATTGCACTCACATGCCTTTCTCTACTTTTGCACTAACTATTCATACAAACACCTATTCCTCTATCTTCTTCATGTCAATTGAGATAAACATTTTCAGACATTATCTTATTCGTAATATTCTTGTAGGTGCAAGGGGAATATGGAAATACAGTAGGTTTGAGCGATAGTCAAGTCTTATAAACCTGGTCGATATATAAAAGCTTTGAAATTTCATTCCCTTTGCACGCCAAGAGATGAAAATGTGAATAAGGACCTTCAATGTGAGAAAAGTGTAAGTATTACAAAACTCAAACAACTAACAAGAAATATCTTCGAAATAGCTCACTTAACAAACAAAATGCGTTTGGACATAACTCATGTTTTAAAATGACATAGATTTTTTGTAGTAAGGATTGGTCTTTCACGGTTTATCAATTTTTCTTAATTAACGTCCTCCAATGTCATACCGGACGGTATTACGGTTTATCAATTATGCAAAGGTCATCAAGAGTAAACACGACTACATGGGCTGCAGCCAGAAAATTTAAAATATATATTTCAATTGCCAGAAAAATACTTTAAACACATGGCATTTTAATCAAAATCGCTAGAGCCATTTTTGAGAAAATCGAAGTTTTCGAAAAATTCTCAATGCAAAGGGTAGTTTGTGGCCAAGGAATTTTCTTTACAATATGTGTGTCGCATCCTTGAAAGATATTAAACTTAAATACCAACTTCGGTATTTAACCGACTTTTCGTTTTGAGTTATGCTGTTCACAGACACACACACAGACAGGCACGCAGACTCAGGGACCATTTTCTAAAAATGCTTTTCTTGGATTCAGGGAGCCTCCAAACATATATTTCCGGTGAAATCTCGACATGGAATTTTTGGGTAGAATGCAATACTTCCCCTACTTACTATAAGTAGTAGAGAAAGTAAAAATTAGTATAAATTGGTTTTCGATCCACCCTCGCATTAAGAATGGAGTAAAGAAATCCGTGTTGTGGGTGTAACAACTGTGTTCTTGCTGCTATTGTATCCTGTCTCGCTTTGCAGAAATTTCTGAATGTTTTAATTAAAAACTAAACTCCCGGCACAACAGCCCATGAAGGGCCAAGATTTGCCGCCCAATACTGCATCCCCCACCTCTCCCCACTACTGGCATCATGAGTAGGGTGCAGTATTGGAGGGTGGGATGTGGTCAATGCCCCGAGTCCACCCGGCCAGTTATGTGGCCTTCACGACCTGACGACGCTGCTTCTTCATCAAATAGCTCCTCAAGTGGCCCCTCCGGGACCTAGCGAGGCTGAGTGCACCCCGTGCCAGACCTCTCAGGGAGGGGCGGTCGGATGTTTTAATTACAACATGTAAGTATTCTATAGACTCCTGTGAAACATTTTGGCCTAAGATTTTACACGTTACACAATTTTTAAAAGCCCAGTAACCTGTTTTGATCACCCAGACCCTCCCTTCAAAACAACCTGCTCATTTTCTTCTTTTTGTATGTTCTTTATTTCTCGGTGTTATATTTTTGCGCATGAAATTATTCCTTACATTTCAGTTTTGATCTGATTTGTATGTAAATTCAAATGTATAATTTCAAATCAGCTATCTAAATATTGAAGTATGCAATTTATAGCTGCTTTATTCATTCACTCCCAAAAATTTATATATTTGTACGAATAAATTGTCTGTCGATAATAATGAACTGTTAAAATTTTGCTTTATAGTTTGTCACATAAGAAGCCATTTGCAAGCAAAAAATAATTTTTCATAAAGTACCCATTAATAGACTGCTTGGTATGTAACCAAAACAGTTGCAGTAGTGACGGCTGATGAAGGTTCGCTATTTTTCTCCTTCTCTTTGCTGTTTATAATTGACTATAATTGCCTGGCTAATCCGGATTTAATGAAGCTAAAGAAACAAAAATAATAACGATTCTTCCCGTTGCTTTGTTATGCTTATTCAGACCACTTTGCGATTCCCCGAATTACATCTTGTTTCCCATTAACCGTACGCTGTCTTGTCAAGATCTAAGCTGTATCCTCATCTCACACGCTTCCTATCCAGACCAATATAAAATGCGCCTTTTGGCACCACAACTATGAGAGGGTTTCTCGGAATCGCCCACCTTTTATACTCTTCCAGGTAGGCTCCAATTCTACCTACGTAATATATAACATATTTTTGCTTTAGCTACTATATTTGACGTCTTATAAAATATTCATATTTTTTCCTCTGGAAAAGCTTGAATACTTTGCAAATTGTGAATTATTTCTGTCTCCTTATATATAAATATACTTCCTGCGTTGGGTTTTCCCAGTTACCTGTATACTCACTCTGCTAATTTTCTTTCCTGTCAGTCAGCTTTCTCTACAAACTCCATTCTTTACAGTATTCAGTTCGGCATGCATATATAATATTACTGTATTTTATATTATATAATACTTATCTTTGAATTACCTATACATTTACTATTTCTATCTGCTTTTTCAGTCTCTACTATATCTTAATGGAGCTTTTTTAATCTATCATTATTTACTACGTTGTTATATTCCTTAGTATAGTGTTATTTCCTCTCTTATTTTTCCTTTCCACGGGTTATTTATATTTAACATTAGGTATTTCCCTGCATATTACTTGATGTTAAAGAGAATAATACTAAATGGTTCTGTGTAATGTCTCAACTAGCCTTACTCTGTAAAAAATAACACATCTTGAAAATCACAAACACGTCTAAAAGCTGTCTTGCTCATTCATGAGATTCCAAGTAACTGACGCTGCCAATAGCGGAAGAGAAGATACCCTTGTCAGATTGGACTTGTCAGTTATGGTCATTTTACCGAAAAAATCTGCTGTCCCGTAAAACCTTATGCCATGTACTATATACCGGGTTGAAGGTAAGTCATTACATTAATTTAAACGAGTGGTAAATCTCGGTATTTGCAACACATTTTGTACCTTACGTTTTTATCTCTGACCATTTTCCAATGGAGATATTTCAGTTTTATAGAAGACAAGCTGGCAACACTGCAGATTGTCTGGGTGTCATTGTCTTTAGCTCAGTACATAAACAAACGTAACGGTGCTTCTTGAGAACACAAATACCCTGTCTTATCTTTCCGTGTTTACTGCACAAGTGTAGGCCAATCACAAGCATTACCTCCCAAAACATTAAGCGAAAGGGAAAGTGCCAGACCTGTTTACATCCACAAACCAGCTCAATTCCCTGACCAATGTCAATACAATGTTGTCGACTTACTGCACGTGTGAAAAAGTTGCTTGGAGTATTCTTTCACATCTTTTAAGTGATTAATTATTTCGAAACCCTGTATGATATCCCATAATTACTACCGAAGATATCTCAGAAATAAGTTACTCTATGCATCTGACAAGTGACAAACTGTTATCTTCGTACATTCTTGTGGAATTAGGCATTCAGTTTGGATCAAAAACATTTTTTTAAATCGGCTGATCAAATAGCAAAATACCATTCGAATTTTTTGTTCGTAATGCTTCTATGAAGTACATATTAGAAATAATGTAATGACTTCCCTTCCACCCTTCCACGGTGTCCCGAAAAACACCGACAAGGCTTAGTATGTAGTGCGGGATAGCAAACTGGTGGGTTTTCAAGAGGGAACCCCTGTTCGGAAATGCACGGTTTGGACGCTATAGCGCATCGAAGTATGAGATGGGTGTGCGCTCACATTTCGTCAATAAACCCAGAATGAGTAGCAGATTGCGCTGTGTACATTACAAACAGGCTTTGAACCCTGTACTTCCTACGTCAATGCACAATCTATATCGGCGGTGCTGAGCCTCGTGTACATGAAGCAATACGTGCGGTTGTCTTTGAAGATTTTCAATCGCTCCGTGGACTCGAGCAAGAAGGTCCTCCGCTGACGTTACAGGAGTGCCATACACCGTACTCGTCGTACAAGTCCACAGAAAATAGTCAAGAGATGTCAGATCTGGTGACCGTGCTGGCCATGCCATTGGTCCACCTCTATCAATCCATGAAGTTGAATATGCAACGTTGAGTTTATTCCGCATGCTTACATCAAGGTGTGCTGGAGCTCATGTCGGCCATTTCCTCAGCTGTGTACTGGTACATGTCGTACTGCTGTTAATAACGTTACTGTACTGGAAACTATACAAGTAACGCCCTAGAATGTGCACCAAGGAGTCTATGGAGAAATATAGCGCATAAGCAGGAATGTTAGTAGACTCAAGTTATTCACCGCAGAACACAGAGAGCTAAAAGGTTGAATACCCTCCGTATTAAGATACCAAAACAAATCTTCACAAATTGTCACAACCGCTCATTCTCAATCTATGATGCTCTCCAGCGCTCAAGCCTTGCATTTCCGGACAGGGATTCCTTGTTGAAAACCGAACAGTTTGGCATCCCACACAACATGCTAAGCCTTGGTATTTTTTGAGGAGGAGGGGCACCTTATATATTTTGCAGCGTATATTATTACCATGATGATGAGCGCGTTCGAGTCTTTCCATGCTATTGCTGACATTGAAATTGAGTTTCCAATTAATGCTATGCTTTTCAGCGTCCCATTCTATATTGTCCGTGAAAGACCGCATAGTTTTGCTCAGAGGTCCGTTTATCAGGCTTGAGGTTCATTTACATGCCGCTAATATAAAACACGCTACCAGTGCCTTTACTTCCCTTCCAAAGAAAACCATGCCAAGGGTCGAAAAAGGAAAAAAAAAAAAAAAAAAAAAAAAAAAAACATGACTTTCCACCAGGTTTAAACCCCGGAAACCAGAGGTATCATGTTACCCCATAGACCATGGAGAACGCTCTTTTCGGTACCTTGTTCACTGCGTAACGCTTTGCAATCAAAATAACCGGCAGAAATACTAGTATCTAAAACAGTGGTGAGGGTAACAGCGTAGTACAAAGTCCGGGAGGCCGCGTGCGAAGTAGGCACCTAGTGTTGTCGGACAGTACTAACCTAAAGCGAGTGGTGGGTTTCCACGATGTTGGTAAGTATAAACATCTGCTTCAACGGCTATACAACAGTACATCCCAGGGGCGTTCAACCGCAGGCAAGTTAGGTGAGTTTGAAATCACCTCCCTCCACCCAGTGGGACAGAATGACGCATTTATCCGTACTTATTGAGTTCCAGTGGTGGCACATTCTTACGTCCAGGAAATCAAAGGCATATTCTACTCCTGATTAACTCACGATGTTTCTGACGATACTTTTTTGGCACGATTTACGTTTCAGAGGGTCTTCAATATTTGGTGCAAAAGATGAAATGCACAATCACAAAATATAAACAAGGTGATTTTCACTTATCTTGCAGCGATACACACTTTTAATGTAGCTCATTTTTGAAAATGTTTGTTCGCAGATATAAGTGGAGCCAAAGACTGCCATTAAACTAGATGCAAACAAACGTAATCTTGAAAACTCACTGCAGTGCAAAGACCTAAATAATTCCCACCCTTCTTTCTCAGAACATATCGTGGAAATCTGCAATGCAAGTAGTTTCATATCTTGTAGCTCGTGTGAAACAACACTACATGGAAACTTCTAAAGTACAAAATAATTGGATTTTGGTTTCAAATGTGTACAGGTCTTCAAATTGTGAAGAGAATGTGTCGTACAATTGCTTCAAAAGTTAGTTGTGTTTTTCAAGGAGAATAACATTTGTCGAACTGGTCATTTGTTAGTTTTATTGATGAAGATATGAGACTTGTTTTGTAGGAATAATTTAATAAATCTGATTTAATTATACATTAATATAATCCTACGTGCAATTATGAGATAAAACAGAAATGTGCAAAAATGGAGAAGTGTGCATGAAGATGGGGTTTAATCATTTAATGAATTTCATGGTGTAGCTTATGATAAGGTCATAAGCGTGACAATGTTGTCCTGTTTACAATGCATCTACCTAATGTGTTTGCAGCTGCCTGCTATCGGCATATTCTCACCACTATCTTAAACATTTCTGCGTCGATTATAACCTGTTCTCGGGCTGACTGTTGCCAAGTCTAAACTAGCTCTCAGCGCAAGGAAATGAACAGAGGAATTAAGAAGTGTGAAAAAATATGACAATGTTGGACTCTGTCTCCAAGTGAAGTTGTGTAACTGTAAACCGTAAACTGCTAAAGTCGGTTTTCCACGGTTCAACTTTTTCGACCAGGCATTTTGTATCAATAGAATGGTACACGAAGAAACGGTGTATGTCACACTATGGTGCATTTTGATTCAAAAAGAAACGACAATTCATGCAGCAAGCGTGAGCAACAGACATGGCAGACGCAAATATTAATGTGACACTGGGTGCGGCGCATAACAAAGGACGGTCGGCGCTAAGCTACTTCACACCGCATGCCAGACCGGCGAGCAAACAAAGGTGCTCAAGGTCATGTTAGCTCATGTTTCTGTATACATGACTAACAATAGGTGCGGCGCGTATCAAAGGTACTCACGGTCAAGAGATTTCTCAAGATGATTCGAGAAGTGTCCGGTGACCGGTTTGCTTGAAGAAGTTCGCGAAACGTCCGTGTTACGCAGTCCTCGCTATATAAAGAGGCAAGGAAATAGCAGAGGAGAGTTACAGGAGAGGCATGAGTTGGTCGGTGTGGCAGTGAGTGCGAGACAGCTGTGCGTGTATCGTCTCGTCGTGAAGAAGTTTAAACGAGCGTCGAGTGATTGTACCGTCGGAGTTAGTGTATGAGAGACAGAGAAAGTAAAGAGAGACAATGAAAGGACTGAATCAGGGCTACGAGAAGACAATATTTGTGAATTGTAATATCATGAAAGACTGTACACTGTGTTAACGTCAGTAGAGCTTTTGGGCAACAGATTTATAAGAAAATAAAGGATAGAAAGCTAATTGAACTCGATGTTGTTATTTTCCCACATTAGTATAGTGTCTGCTATATTAGGTGAAGGTTTGGGATATATGACCATGACTCTCAGTAGGAAGAAAAACGTAGAAGTAAAAGATATTGGTGGATATGTTTATGGTTACAAAGAAGAGAACAGAGAATGGCACGGGGTATATTGGGTCTACTATAAAACGAACTGAAGCTAGGTGACCCGGAAAACTGTTATAATTTTCTACGATTTCACCAAGATTTATTTCTCAACCCTCTAAAATCGTGTTGAATGCAAAATTATGTGCAAATGATTGCAGAACCACGTACAGCTATTGCAGCACAAACGCAAACAAACTCGTACAGCTATGGAAAAGTGATTGAATACAGAAGTCGATATTTCCAACATGCAGCTGGGTTTATTGATAAACTCTGATTCATATGTTATCACCTGTCGGACACAAAAATAGGCTGTGTCTTGAACACCACTCGCTTTTGTATTTGCAAGTATGTATACACATGCGCAGTCCGCCATATTGTTACGTTACTGACGCTCATTAGCTGTTTTCATGTCGTTGGATGAAAAAAATTGGATGCAACTCAATCGCATTGGATACAAGCAGATTGGATACAAACAGTAGGATAGAAATTGTATGCAACAAAATATATTTAACTCTCCATATCTCATTATGCACTTTTGTTGTATAAATTGCTTTTGACCCAAAATTTGGACCGTGGGACACTGGCTTAAAGCAAGGCTGCACTGAAAATTCCAACTTCTCTGTCAGGCAATCTAACACTGTGGAAATTTTGCCACATATTAGAACATTATTTTAGAGTTCCACGCAAATTTTCATGCTGCTACGCCAAATACTACATTACTTATTAATTATTCTGTCTAAAAATATTGTAAAAATTACCCGCTATATAAAATGTTCTAAGCGACAAAATATTTAACTTTTGAAACTGAATCTCTATTTTTAACTAGTTCTAAATATTATAAAAAGACCCACATTAGTACTTTTGGGAATATTCTTTTAATATTTGTTCTAAACCTTTTTTCTTACATTACCCGAATATTTTTGAAAATATTAACCTTAATACTTAAACTTTAAATAATTTTCAAAATGTGAGCATTTATGAGGAAACGGGTTTGTGAAGTTCCTTATTTGCATATTATAAATCTATGCTGCAAGTTTTACTAAGGTACCCGTAAATGAAAAGCTTTGACACATTTGGTATACTGAAAAATGTTACAAAAAGGCTCAGAAACTTAGTTTTAAAGTAATAGTTATTCAAATGTTACATTTCTAACCTTTTGCAATTCTCCTGTTGCATACATGGAAATGGCATCCCTTAACCCTCGCAATACCAGGGAGGGGGAACTTTATGCCCACCTTCTGTGATTTTTTACATTTTCTCTTTTAATTTCTTGATTAAAGCCATGCAGTAAAAAGAGAATAGTTAAACAGTGTTAAATATTACCTTTATAAACATGACAAGATATAATACATTTTGTTACCAGTGGTGGCCACCTCCGTTGCTTGTACAAGATCTGTAATAAGGATTGGCATAATATGTAATGTGATTCATGTAAAAAAATCCAATGGCTGAACAGTGTTAAATGTAACCTTTAGAAACTTGACAAGATATAAAACCCAATTTTAAAATAAATTTGTTTTAAAAGTTGCTCAAACATTTTGTTACCAGTGGTGGTCACAAAGTAACCCCTCCCCCGCTCCCCGGTAATCTAATTTATGAAGTAAGGCTTGGTAAGCTAGGGTTAAGTCTATCTCTCCGATCACTGATCTTTATCATTTTACAGGACACTTGAGATGCATAGGCTCATCATCTATGTTACTGAAATATTACAGTGTATCATATACTGCTGAATTAATTTTCTGGCATCTGGAATATTACTCCTTATTACGCTGCGATAGTAATCATCAGCTTTATCATCATATCTTCAAGCTTCGAGGAGTTTTACCATGCACTGTGACACCTTTCGTCTTCCATTCCTAAACTATATTTCTTAATCGGGTTTCTGAGTCACTTTGCTACATGATTAATGCGCTTGTGTTTTGAAATGTGTACAGCAATGGAAAAAATATTGAGCGCTGTAAATTTTCTGTGTCACTTCGGCCTCACGGAAGTACACGAAGTAACCAGAGCATGTTTCACACGTGGCGCGTGCACTATGCTCCAAAGCAGGCTTGTACACAACGAGATAAGACACGGTTTATTACTTTATAAAATAAAATAGTAACCAGGGTACAATCAAAAGAACCACTCTTCACCAACATGTACAAAAAAACGCTCACGAAGTAGGTAAGCCAAACCCTGAGGGTTGAACTGTCCGTTAGAGTTCTCTATATGAGAGGAGGTTAGCCGTGGTAGAGATGGCTCAGTACCCACATTCTGCGCTGGAAACTCAGTATGCTATGCGGGATGGAGGTTCGAGTCCACGGACTCCGGTAGCTTTATATTTCTTTTTGTTTATTTTTCTTCCGTATTAACACTGTTTAAATCGACGTATATTACGTTCTGTAAATCAGTATTGACTACTGTATGTGAAATCTTTATCTGCTGTTCTAGCAAACCAAAAAATTAAAAAAAAAAAAAAAACACAGCTAATGAAACAAATTCTAATACTTAGTGTGGTCTCCATTATTGGTTATCACTACCCTCAATCTTTGGGGCAGGGAATTCAACAACGTTTTAAAATAATTCGTCGTTTGCTAATGACTCCCAGTGTCTGTAATGGCACCCCAGAGTTGTGTAGTATTATTTAATCTGGGACCTCGAAAGAGCCTCTGCTTTACTTTCGCTGAAATGCGTTCAATTGGGTTGCGGTCTGCTGACTTCGGTGGCCATGGTATCTGTTCTAAGATGCCCCAGTGCTCCGAAAATCACTTGTGAACCTTGCCCAGCTTGTGAACTGAATGATTATCATGTTCGAAACTAATAATTCCTTCGGGATAATGCTCTTGGACAGACGGAAGTAGAACATGTTCTAAAATTTCAGACTAGGTTTCCCCATTCAGCTTTCCATGAACACCTTCCTGAGACATCCATGCCCAAACAGTAACGCTCGTTCAACCACTCCTTGCGCAAGTAGCCAGATAGCCTCTGTCATAGCGAGTCACACTAGGTCTGTAAACAAAGAAGGTCGAATTGGCATCTGCAGTACAGAGCGCAGCTTCGTCCGAGAAAACTACTTCGCTCCAATCGAAGTTCTGATACTGTACAGCAAATGCCAACCTGTCGATTTTGTGGGCTTCGGTTAGCACTTCCTTTATTTGCTGCATATCTACGCCGGATTCCAGCATCTTTATAACGGTTGTTAACCGTTCGTGCACTACCTGGGAATAAAGACAATGCCTTGTAGTCAGCGGCGGTTAGAAAAGGTTCTATTTCTACCTCTGCTAATAGAGATCTGTCTTCATTCTCGGTAGATACACGTGGGTGTCTCGTACTCTTCTTTACAGTAACCTGCGGATTTTCGCGATATAATTTTGCCCACCTCCTCGCAGTGGACCGTGCAACACCACAAATGCTACCAGTTTTGTTGGCCGAATGGCCCTGTGAAACCAGGGTGAGAACAGCAGAACGTTTATCAACGGCCTCTGCCATTACTAAAGTATGAATGAACGCATCGCTGTAGGCTACGTAATGATTGAGGACCTCTTTTGGTGCTGAATGAAACTAAACATAAGTGTATGACCGACACAGAAAGAAACACAATGATACAAGAATCGAGCTTGTAACCAGCAGTTGAAAGAGTTGGCTATTACATAGATACATACATATATCTGCATATATCTAATACCCAATTCAGAACTCATATTGCGTAAAATCTATATTAGTTTAAATTAAAAATACGACGTAGAACATGAAACTAGAGGAAACAAAATAAAGGCAAGAAAAATTATATTCTGTCGCCGAGGTTTGAACGTAAGTTCACCAGTTCTCAAAGCGCGTGCGTTAGCTTTGAGCTGTATTTGCTTGGGGCTCGAGACGTCTACTGGCACATCCATATATACGCCGTAATTTCGGTCACGTTTTATGGTAACATGACTAATTTATCGTATTCAGGGTGCTTCATGTCTTATGAAACATGTCATTGGTTTTTTCAGTTGATTGGATATCGCTGCTTCTCCCATACGTAGAACTACCAATGCGCATAGCATCAGGCAGAAACACGTTTGGGTTTGTTAACAAATTGGCTAACGAAGAATGGGAAGTATGGCACTAGCTTTCGCATTACCCCTCTTTCTTTATCAGGAACCAATGCAAATGCAGACACGTTTCAAGAGACAGCCCATATATGTGTTCGACAGACGATAACATATGCCGCTGAGACTATTAACTCGGTTTAACTGCATATTGCAAATACCGACCAGTGTAAACTACGCTGTGATACGAAATGGGACTTGGAAATTTTCAGCTCTCAGAGTGCGCTCAATCATTTTTTCCATGGCTGTACATCTGGTCCGTAAATATTGACCTCCTGCAAGTGCTTGAAAGATTTTGCATCTCCATAGGATAAAATCAATACCTGCATGTCTCTTTAAATGGTCATGTGACAGTCTAAAATGTCACACATTATAAAAAGAGCATACTATTACTACATAACCTAGGCTGCCAAAAACACACACACAAAAAGAAATTTCCAAGGTTTTCAAATGTTTACCAAATTTCCAGTGTAGCCTTGTATTAAGATAAGAATTACATTGGAGGAAAAAGGTAAAAGTATATACTTTGGAAAGACCCCAAACAACAGGGCAGAGCACCGCACATAGGCCATCCGAACCGTTGTGCTTCAACTGTGACCTTTTGGAGGAAGAGTTGAGGGGAGAGCTCGAAGGGTAAAGCTACAGATGACAAAGGGTTCAAGCACGAACTGGGTTCCTAACGTTTCCAGTTCGAACTTATCCTACGCCGTCCGAGCGCACCAACAAGCCCTTAACCCCAAGCAGATGGGGTCAACAGCAAGCGGGTTCTTACTGGACAAACCCTGCCGACACCAGGGCAGAAATCTTTACAAAGCGCACATCCATCGACGAGCCGCAATCCGCCGAACACTGTCACCTGGTCCTACAATGCTGAAGCTAAAGGAAATGATGACCAGGAAACTTGTGGTAGAAAGGAAGCCACCCCGACATTAGACTAGTGGTACGGGAAAACCACGAAAAACACATAGGTCAGAGTGAGCGGCTTTTGGGGATCGAACCAGGGACCTCCCTAATTCGAGTCACACACTACATTAAGGAAAACTGCCGACATGATCCCAGCTCTACGTGTAGCCTACCCTGAAACCAATACATACTAAACCGCGACGCAACAGCCCATGAAGGACCAAGGCCTACCGCTCAGCCACTGCGTCTCCCACCTCTGCCCACTACAGGCGTAATTGCTGAGATGCAGTACTGGAGGGTGGGATATGATCAGCGGCCCGTGCCCTCTCGGCCAGTTATGCGGTCTTCTCGACCTGGGGCCGCTACTTCTCCATCAAGTATCTCTTCAATTGGTCCCGCCGGGACCTAACGAGGCTGAGTGCACCCCGTGCCAGACCTTTCAGAGGTACCGGGGATCGAACCCGGGTCCTCCGCGCCAGAGGCAAGCGCGCTACCAACTGCGCTATGGAGGCGGCCGAAACCAATACATATCGCGTGTAACTCTAAAAAATTGGTATTAGGTGGTTTAAATCATTTCACTCACTCCTTAGCTAAACTTAACTGTGTCAATTTCTATTACAACATATTCCTAAAAGCATATAGCTTTACGCAAATTTAAACATTGATCCAACAATATTTCACTACAATATTTAAACTTCTTTCCAAATGTTAGTATTAACATTTTACAAGCCTTTCATAGTTAAAATATTACTAAATGGTACAGTAGCAACAATTTAAAGTATAACTAGACCATTAGACACAATGTAATTTACTTATGGCCAGTTTATTTTCATATAAATGGAACGTTTTGTCTATAACTATAATACAATTAATGTTTTGGTATTGTGTGTTAGCTATAATGTGATTATATTAACGTTTAGTGTAAGTGAAAAATTACTGATATCGTTAAATAAAGTTTGAATGGTGACACTGCCAATAAATTCATATTATTCTCTCAAAGCTTTGTGAAACAAAATATAATGTAAGCTGTATGTTATTTAGAAGACAAAACACATTATTATGACTATGATCCCGATTGTGTGCCCAATTTATACATTCTAATTATATCATCCTATTGTGCCTATACATTATACGTTCTTCTAATTGTATTTTGGTAATTTGTAGGTCTCTCGGATATGCAGAGCAGTTCTACCCTTAATAGCGATGACACACAGTAGTTTTAAATGCATCATTCTAAAGACAATCATATAGACTAGAAAATGAGAGATTTTCTAAGTACTTTCGATATAAAACTAACCAGAATCAGAGGAGTTGTCCTTTTTAATGGACGCTCTTTAACCACTATAGTTCTCAGCGTCCCATTCTATGCTGGGCGTGAAACACCGCTGAATTTTGCTAAGGGACGACTTTATCGAGCTTGAGATTTATTTTACGTACCGTCAATCTACGACAGGGAACCACCGGCTTTACTTCGCTTCGGAAGGAAGCCATGTTAAGAATTTTTACGCCCGAAAAAGCACCTTTGCCCTCCGCCGGGTTTGAACCCACGACTTAGGGAACCAGCGGCCAAGCATGCTACCCCTAGACCACGGAGGACGACTTAGGAGAGGTGAAGGTATACAGGGTGGAAAGGGAGTCATTACATTCCTTCTAATATATGCTTCATAGAAGGGTTACAAACAAAAATGTCTAATGGCATTTTGTTATTTCACCAGCCGATTTCGAAAAACATGTTGTTTTTTTTTTGTTTTTTTTTTTAATCCAAATTGGATAAAATTCTTTAAGTAGACAGCTGTCCGCGAGAGTTCAAATGAACAGCACCGTGTGTGGTTCCATGTGATTTGCAATTCAGCAGTGACAGTTCAGTTGTGATTCGATTCGACGGATCAGTTGTGTTTGTTCTTAATGTGTGCAACAGTGCCTTAAGGGTAATGTTTGCCCTACTCCAAGCACTTAGGTAACAAATAAAGTGTGTTTAGCCGTAATTGGTGTTCTCGTTTGTTACAGTACTTGTGGAATACTTCTTATTCATTTAAGATTAGTTCCCTCTCAAGTGCGGAGATGAGGACACCGAACATATTGCTTTATTTACTGCCAATGCTGCTCATATGTGTATACTAGTTGTAACTTTCATGACTCTTTGCTCTGATCCGACAAATTGGCTACACAAATCTGGTTACCTGCCAATCATAATTACGCAGCTTGTGTGGAGATATGATTTAATGGACGAAATAGGTACATCAGTCAGCTTTTAGATAATTATACATCTTTTGAAATATTTTGCAATTCCAAACGAAGTTAAAGGTCTTAAAATAATAAACGTCAAAAAAGGACTCATAATTTTGTACATTTTCTGCTATCTCGCTGAAAGTGAGAGAACATCTGACTTCCTTATGCTTTTTTCGATGGAGGTTTGTGGCAGCTGCTGCGCTCTAGTGAATTCTGTTTCAAACATAAATCAATGGTCACAATGTAAGGTAATTTAATCACAGACGTTGCAGTTGGTACCAGCTTCTTATTGGCTTGTAATATATCTTTACAGTTTTCATCCGATGGTTTATATTAGCATTCTTTCTAATATATTTCTGGGGGTTTAACGTCCCTTTCCGGACCCAATATCATCTCGATATTAAATGATCTGAAATATATTATTTCTGGGGGAATATTTTTGGCGCCAGAAGTCCGCTCAAATTTCTGGAATAAAGAAGGAAACATTATTACAGAAAACGTCCATTGTAGTCTGCAAATTCTAGGATATTTACAAATATATTTTTTTTAAGACCTACACAAATATTTTGATATGGATAAAGTGACGTAGGGGCCAATCACAAGCGTTAGCTCCCAACGAAAGCGAAAGTGCCCGACCTGTTTACATTCACAAACTAGGTCAATTCCCTGACCAACCTCAACGCAACGTTGTCGACTTATCTAACGCGTGAGAGAGGATCATATAGACCGGACAGAGTGAAGACCTGAAGACGGGTGGTCAGCCCAGCATCAGGTATGATAGTGATGAAGAGGATGATGTGAAATGCAGGCGAAATTGATGAATGGAAAGGTGATGATGGAGCAATAGGTGGAATGAGTGACAGGAGAAACCGGAGAGCCCGGAGAAAACCCACTCAGACACCAATTCAAACACCACATGCAGGTCTCTGGGATCGAACCCAGGCCACCTAGGTGGTAGGTGAACGTCCCAACCGCACGGCCGCGGCGCCGCCGCTACTGTTAACTACGTACAATTCAAAATTATAATAAAAGTTTATATGCGACCCAACCGGAACGCTGCTGGTAGTTTATGTTGATTCTGCAGTATAATATTATACAGGTTATTATCAATGTGCAGGTTGTATTTCTTGCCCCGATTTTTCGGAATACAGACAACACTATAGTTTATGGGATAAAGGAATTTAGGTGAGCGAATAGAGGCAATTCATGGTAACAGAAATGGCTTTTTAAGTATTTGAGGAAGACGATGTATATAACAATGGGTTAAAGTAATAGGTTTCTAATAGAACAATTTGGGTTCAAATCAAGCTGTGGTTGGTTTACTTATTTTGCCTTACTTCACGACAAAATGAAGAACACAGTTTAGACTGGTAGGGATAGGATGTAGATTTCAAACAAGCCAGTCATCATTCACGAAAAATGTATCAGATTTCATTATAACCGCCTCTGCTTTTCTTATGTCATGATCAGGTTAGAGAATCTAACTGAACTGTGTCTACAGATGCGCAACAGCCTACGTAATTTGATACAACAGAGCCGCTAGGTTCAAATGTCAAAAATGGCCGACTCTCGCTTTGGTGAGGCATCTAATGCTGAAATAGATTAACTAATTCTAAGAGGGAAATCTAGAGCACAGAATACAAAAGAAAATATGCTTGGAATCAGTTTTGACAAATTTTTATTGAACGAAATTATAACTTAACAGCAGATACTCCAACTTCTGACATTGCCAACGTCTTAAAAGATTGGAGCACCAATATGATAATCTTTTAGGCCATGCCAATAGAGGCTGATGTACATGTGCCTGCTTCATGTTTCTTTTAAGAGGTTAGTAATTACAATACAGTTAAATAGCATTTCACAGGCTGTATCAAACTTAAATTGGTTAAAGTTGTGTGTGTGTGTGTGTGTGTGTGTGTGTGTGTGTGTGTGTGTGTGTGTGTGTGTGTTTGCGTGTGTGTATTCCGCGCAACTTGGAAACGGCTCTAACGATTTCAATCAAATTTTGTATTCAGACAGGGTTTTGCTTATTGAGTTTATCTATATAGGTGTCATTTCTGAAAAAAAGACGATTTTACACGTAACAGTCACAATTACTCTAAACCTTATTTGGGCCATAATTTCTCTGTTAATGGCCCATTTCAACAATCAAGCCAGGATATTAAAGGTCTCGTCAAGAGCTTTCGGAAAACCTAAACATTTAAAGCCATAAAATTATCGTACACGTCTACTTACCCCAGAATCCACATCAATGGGTATTTTACTAGCCGATTCCCATTTTGAATGGTATACGTCAACGTTGCCCCTTATTCATGTTGTTTACCGTTTGCACTGAACCTTTGTTTCGCTTCATGACGAAGCATGTATTTTCATCTGCAGTGTCAACATGACCGCTTATGCCGACGAGATGACCCTGTTACTCCGTTACCATCATCAGGTTTTCTTGCTTCCTCACATATTGAAGTTTCACGAGCAGGCATCTTCTGCGAAGATTAATTATCAGAAATGGATAATTCTGAAGACTGATCCTCTTTGAGACCTGGCCTCGGACGTTAACTTTGGCTGATGTTCCCATTAAGGACCACGTCACTATTTTAGGTCTCCAAATCCCCACGGATGTCACAGCAATTGTCAACTTAAAATAGACATCTTTACTCAATCAAAGCCGCTACGCCTTACAGCGCCAGTGTCCACTGCCAGTGGTGCGTATGCAGTAACATCGGGCTTTATACTCCACAAAAATATTCAAGGAGCGTACGCACTGCCTGAGAATATGCGAGAGTGTATAGTCTTATAACATGACAAAGTTACGCCCTGTATATACTGCTAATATGATCTATGATTACATAGAGCACCACTCGAACACTCTATGAAGATATTGATTCACTGAAAGTGGAAGTGTCACACCATCCATAGTGGTTCGGATAACTCTAATGACTGTATCCTATTCCACTATGGTTCATAACGTAACGTAGGTTACAGCGAAAACAAAGTGGTGCCGATTATTTCCCTACACGATGTAAATTTACTGACCAATAAGCGAGGGAAATCTTCAATTACCGACGGCAATTTTAATTTCAATTGGAATTTGAGTATTTAAATCGTTTATGATGCAACTTTGGAATATTTTATCCTCATAGGATTGTGTAAAACACGTTCCAGTTCGTTACCTTTAAAAGTGCTTTGGCAGCAAAATATGTTGACTTAACTGCAATAAAACATGCCTAAACCGGACTCCTATATACCGGAAACCTGGTCGAACGGACTATAAATTACGAAATGGACGTATTTCCTATGTTAAATAACACTCTAAACTGGAGAACTGCTTAGTGTAGAAACGGAACAATTTTCTGAAATAGTGTGTTTAATAACCAGCACAATTTTGCTTTTACCATGTTGTGTATACTTTATGAAATGTTATTTTTTAAGAAATTGTATAAGTTTTGAGTACTTTTTCTGTAAAACGAAGAATGGCACATAAAAAGGGAATTGCGCATCTTTTGTTTGTTCCTTCCTGGAAGCACAGTAAAACTTTCAATTCAACAGGATTGCACCAAGTCACACCCTTTACATGTTGTAAAATGTACAAACAAAATATACTGAGAAAATCAACTTTTTAACCTCATTTACTATTGCTCGTTTCAAAATCCCCTTTTAAATTACCACCTAGAGCTCCGCATAAGGTTTTCTGACCAAAAATTCCATTCACATAAAATGTTTCGGCTTGAAACTGCAATTAAACCCAAAAAACTACAAATTTTTAGATTTTACGCCCAAATTTCACAGCGGGGTTGCCTTACATTCACAATAGTTTTATTTTATTGTGGAAAATTACTTTAAAATCTCTCCGAATGGTTGCCCGAAAAACAAAAATAAGTAATTGGCCAACATTAATGGAATATAGATGAGTTAAATATCGCATACTTTTACAAGTGCGCAAATGCATACATTCTACAACTTTCTTTAACAGAGAAATTCACCCTTCTCAGGTTTTGTGTTCAGAAGGACATGTTTCACTGATCTCATTATCCACAAGTTTCAGATAATTGAAAGCAACAATGCAATTATTATTAGCCATTTTGCATGTATCGGCGTGTCGGTCTGAGTGGCTCAGTTGGCTAGACGCTGGCCTATCGATAGCAAAGTCGCCGGTTCAAATCCGGCCCAGATCGATGGTTGTTAATTGTGCTTAAAAACGACAGCTCCACTGGCACGTAAAAGAACCTTTGTGGGACGAAATTCTGGCACACCGGCGACGCTGATACGATCCTGGAATTGACAGCGTCGTTAAACAACGAAATAATTACATGTATTGGTGTCATTATTTAGGAATTGTGTATTTAGATTACTAAAATTAAATCATTTCTCTTACTTAATGCTACACTAGGTTATGTGCCCAAAATTCCTTTATAATTTACGACCCATAGTACAGAATATTATTTTGCCCTCTATTTCGTTCATTCTCCTTTTACTTTACCTAAAACTGTTCTAATATCAGTTTTATATCTTCAAGGACGTTCTAGGGCAGCATTAGTCCAATGTAATAAAATTAATCAATAGTAAGTGAGTGAGTGAGTGAGTGAGTGAGTGAGTGAGTGAGTGAGTGAGTGAGTGAGTGAGTGAGTGAGTGAGTGAGTGAGTGAGTGAGTCAGTGAGTGAGTGAGTGAGTGAGTGAGTGAGTGAGTGAGTGAGTGAGTGAGTGAGTGAGTGAGTGAGTGAGTGAGTGAGTGAGTGAGTGAGTGAGTGAGTGAGTGAATGAGAGAGGTAGGTTCTCGGGCCCTTCGACAACTACGTCATTTAGGCCATTTATTGATTCAGGTAAATTCTACTTTCGTTCTTCGTGTTTGGCTCGGATGGTGATACGTAAGTCAAGTTTGATTTTGCTATGAAAAAAGAGAAAATACCTGCCGTAAAAAGGATCATTTAATTATTTATTCTCATTTTTAAAACTACAGCAGATTATTATGCCCTGTATATTCCAAAAATGACTGATAAATGTGCCGTGGGAATTGCGAATAGTCGAAACATTTTAGGCTAAACAAAAGACAACGTAATTTGATATAACTGCAACACCATTCTTGTAATCGAATTGATCAGCTATAGTAAATCATTCAGCACTTTTAGGCGAGTTAAATTACTTGCTGCAAATGCACAAATGCAAATCATTACCATACGTTTACAACATGCATCGTTAGTGTTTCTAACACTAGCGACTACATACGTATATTCGTGTAGCATGTGTTGCAAGCTTATGTTGCAACCAATGGTCTGCGATTAGGGTTATGCTGGCCCGCAGTGGAGTCAATATCTTAATTACACTGTACAAGTGGCATCCGCCCGTTTTACTCTGCACTATCAGCTTACACCGCCAGGAATGCAAGGAGACTTCGGAATTTTTGCCATTAAAAGCGGCAAAAAAAAAGAAAAAACAAGAAAGAAAGAAAAGGCCGCAAGATTATAAAAATGTACACTTATTTATTTGTACAGTAAAGTAGTTTTACACTGCAGTATAAGCGTTACAAGCATAACATGTTTTTCATAATTATGCCATCAAGGCATACTCTGAATTACTCTGCTATGTACGAAAACCACCATTCAGTAACCTAAAGTTCATCTTCCAGAGCAAAAAAATTATTTTCCAGGTATACATATCATGAATTCGCTATTTTTCATAAACAAGATCAGCAGTCCGACGTTTGTGAAAGAGGGAGGTAGGATTTACCTACTTCCACTATACCGACCTTTGCTATACTTTAACACACAGGCGTGTATTGTGCTGCTATGGTGGTTTCGTTACATGCATGTTGCGTTTGATTTACGCAAGCACTTCTAAATCTTATGCGATAAATAACTGTTCATCAGTGACTTCTTTGGTACGCTTACCTCTAAGTGTACAAGGTAGTCTGAATATATGTAAATTACACCTTAGTGAATTACATTAAATAAAATTACCACTGTGCTTAAAGTTCACAATGGTTCCTTTTTGAACTTTCCATTAATTATCCTATGAATCATGACAGTTATCTCAAATGGTCATTTGCATTGATAGTCTAAGTAGTTGAGCCTATAAAGGTTATTTAATCCAGCAGAAAAATAAAATGTACTCTTAAAGCATGTAAATTCATACTTTTTCTCGGAAAGTATCAGAGGTGAGGAGCTAACATTCTCAGTACATATTATATACAACACACATGAAAGCTTACTGAACCACAATAGTATTTTTATAATGTATTAGGGATGTTTAGAAAGCAACAGTTTTGCAAATGTTACACATTTCTATTTTTCAGAGTTTACAAATAACCTTTTTTTTTAATTTCTAGTAAAAAGATTCACTGACGTTCAAAAGGTAGCTGATTCTACTAAGAACAAGCATGCCAAACGGTGATTCTGTGCTACAAATAGTTTCAGAGGAAAAGATACATGAACTCACATGTTTGAAGAGTAGATTTTATTATTTTTCTGCTGGATGAAATGATTCTATAGACTCAAGCACATACGTTATCAATACAAAAACCCCGTTGAAATAATTGGCATGATTTATAGAATAAGTAATAAAATTTCAGGAAAAAACACTGAGGAGCAGTGGTAATTTTATCTAATTTAACTCACTAAGGTGTAATTTCTGTATGTTCAGACTAAGAAGTCTATCAATATTTGACGACAAAGTCGAAGTGCATAGCCTTAGAGGATACACCAAGTGATCATCGCGTAGCCTACTGAGCTACAGATTTTTAGTATAGTTCGATTTGGAGAAACTCTGTTCACAAATATATGTACAGCTACACTCACTCTTATATAAACTATTCTTGCGTATGCTTATTTCTCTATCTACTACAAAATTTAGTCGACGTAAGCATTTTCAGAAAGTACTTTATTGCTAATTTTCTTGTAGGTGCAAGAGGAATACAGGAATACTGTAGGCTTTAAGTGACAGTGAAACGTTTCAAGAGGTGGTTGCTATGCAATGCCTTTGAAATTCCATTCTCTTTGCTAGGCTAAGAGGTAAAAAATAATGAATCCCTGTTTTAGAGAAGTATTGGAAAATTCTCACAAAGAGTATCTCGGGAATGGTTCACTAAAAAAAAGTATTTCCCATACATTTTATGTTTTAACTTATTTAGTAAGTTTTATCTTATTTGGTAAGACTTTGTCTCTTGCTGTTTACCATTTATAAAACAAGTCATCCTGTTTGTGTCTGTCACTGTACTGACTCTCTGGTTGTGTTTGAACACGTCACAAGCAAGACTTGATTCACCCCCGACTAAAAGAGTGGAGTGGGGAATAGCTGCTAATTACATAAGCATCTCCAAAGAGACAAGGTTAGACGTCGTTGCTCTAGATTGCACTACTACGTGCTAAAACCACTATTCAATAACCTAAAGTTTATCTTCGAGAGCGAAACACAATTTTCCAGGTATATGTTATGAGAATTTACTATTCCTCATAAACTAGATATACAGGGTGATTCAAAACAACACCGATGAGATTGCAAGATAACCTGATGATTTTTCAAAAGGTGATCTATGTTCGGAAAAGAACTGTTTGAGCCTTGCCAGATCTCCAGTTTGCTCAAATTATTTTTAATATCCTAATAATTATGCATCCCATTCAGTATCACAATAAGGTGATGGACTAAACGCGTCTGATAACAATCCTAGACATGACGTCCATCACACGCGGTTTGGATTCTGATGGATATGACTATGTATGCCAATTTTTGCAATGCCGATGTAGGCCCTGTAATCCATACCCTATTTTAGTTATTGTAAGATTTTATGACTAATTTCCATTAATATTTTCTTTTACCAATGTACGACAGTAATTTGAATCAATTTTATTCAAATAAAATATTAGTGAAGTTTGGAACTATTTTAAAGTATACAATACTAATATCAACAGAGCAGTGTTTGAAATATGGAGAGTAATATTTTCACGCGATGGTAGGTTACAATAGATTTAAAGAAGCATGTTAAATTCACACACCGAATGAAGTTTGCAGAATCTCTATTGGAAAAGCAATTAACGTGTTTGCCGTCGTTGTTTACGTTTTGAAGATAGTAGAATTAAGAAAAATTGCTATTATTTGTTTGTCCATGGATAGAAACCCTTTAAAAGAAAGTTTTCAGCACAACATATTGTAACAATGTGATAATTCGACGAATCCCACTTCCAACATCAGTGTAACAAAGTGACAATTCCACAAGTCCCACTCTTGACACCATCTGATAAAAACGACAAAAGTCCAGTCCTTTCATCAGTTTCTATGTCTCTCAAACAGCTGACATTGACGATAAAACACTCAACACTCATTAACTGCTTCGCTATCTTTCTCCACGACGCGCCAGTTCTCTCAGGTACATACGTAGTTGAAACACACACACACACAAACGCACACACACAAACGCACGCACACACACATACACATGCACACACTTAAACAAAATCTGAGCTAAACTGATTCCCTCCGCCTCGCTTTCTTATATAGCGGGGACGATGTAACACGGTCCTTTCTCGAACTTCTACATGTAAGCCGGCCACCACAAACTTCTCGGATGATCTAGAAAACCCCTTTTGGTTCTACCGCTCTGATTTTTGTCACGTGTTCATAACAGCAGCTCGAGCGAGCCCGACTTTGAGCGCCTTTGATAAATAGCTATAAATAAGAACATAAGTCAGAGATCAAGCTGTTGTCCCTACAATTAAAGTCAGCATCGAGTATCGGTGCACAAAAATTAGCATAGGTTAGGAGTATCAAGTATTGAAAATAGTGGTATCGTCCCAGTATTAAAAGAAATTTGTGTTGCACTCGCATAACTTTTTCTATTCTTGTACTAACCATTATTACAAACTCTTATTCCTATATCTTCTTCATGATAGTTGAGATAAACATTTGCAGAAACTATTCAGTATTTCCTTGTAGGTGCAAGGGGAATATGAGAATAGTGTAGACTTTGAGCGATAGTCAAATCTTCTAAACCTTTCTCTTTGCACGGCTAACATATAAAAAACGAATAACGATGTTCCATTTGACAGAAGTATACGTTCTCGAAAACTCACACAAATAACAAGGCATAACTCCGAAATGGTTCACTCTACAAAAATATGTAACTGTATTTTAGCAAGCTCAACATGTTTTGTACAGTAAGATTTGGTCCATCACGTACGGTTTACTAGGTATGCAAAAGTTATCCAGAGTAAATGCGACTACAGGGGCTAAGAAAATTCAAGATACACATTTCATTTGTCAAATATCTCAAACATACGGCATTTTAATCAAAATCGTTAGAGCCATTTTCAAGAAAATTAAAGTTTTCGAAAAAATTTCCGTGTAAAGCGTAGTTTAGAGTGAAGCAATGTTTCTTCAAAATCGTTGTGTCGCGTCCTTGAAATACATTAAACCTAAATACCAACTTTGGTTTTTAATCGACTTTTCGTTTTTGAGTTATACTGTTCACAGACTCGCAGACACAAACACACACAGACATACACACACAGACCTATTTCTAACAACGCTTTTTTGGATTCAGGGGGCCTCAAACCATATATTTCCGGTGAAATTTGGATATCGAGTTTTTGGGTGGAATGCAGTACTTCCTCTACTTTAGGTAGTAGAGAAAGTGATAATAAAGCTAGGTTTTAAAAATGCAATAGTACAGTGTGGATACCAACTACAATCCCTATCATCATAAAATAAGAACACTGATGACGTAGTGAAAGTTCAGTGGACGACGAGCAGAAAGAAAATTTGAATATGTGTAATCTATGTAACAGATTTAATTTCCAAACTTTTGCACTGAAACTCATAAACTGCAGGAAAATACACTTTGTGCAGTAACCTCTGAGGAAATGTAAACCAATTCAGTGCTTGGATAATTAGCCTGCTTTAACACTCCGTAATTATGCATACGGGATATTTATAACCTTTGAATTTGCATTCTAATCGATATGATGAACAACCAAACGAATCTAGTATTAATGAAACATAACTAAACCTCGTGTACAGGGACATACTGCACCCTGGGTCGGCTCAGTTGGAATTCATGTTTCAAATTGTGCAACTGTAACAACATAGCTGTAATTCTCTTGGTTGTCATACGTGTTTCATATGAGAAGCTTAGAAAAATAAACAGAACTTTCCTCCTTCGTAACCAGTCAAAATTAGTCCGTATTACTTGTGAGCCTGCGTTCTGCCTTTATTTTTCTTGTCACAATTGTAAATCTTTTAACCACTCTGCACAGTTGGCTGAGGATAAAATTGTATGTTTTTATTCCACAAGCCTATAAGTTAACGTTTTACTACAACTAAAATGAAAAGTAATACCACTAAAATACAAAATATCGATATGGCATCGAATTATGTGCAAGGTGCAGTGCAAGATGCAGAGGTTCCTTGCACCGTGCATCGTGGTGAGTCGGTTAAGCTCGACTCAACTCGAGCGCTGCAGGGCGAACAAGCGAGGCTTGCTTGAAGACGACCTGCCTATCAGTGGAAATAGATACCTACAATATAGCTACCTATTGATGTAGCAACCTGTTGTAATGGAAGCAAAGAATACAGAAAGTACATTTAAATCAGAGTGAGAACCTCTTTTTTATTTTTTGAAAGTTGTAACGATAGAGCCAAATGCCTAATATGTGGTCCAATAACCACCTGTGTAAGAAAATAATCTTTTGAAAGACAGTATAACAGAGTAGACGCCAAACATATGGTGAAATCTTAGGGGACGTAGAGAGGGGGAATTAAAATGGTTGCATCTTTATCCAAAATTAGGTTTGCATCACTGTTACCTAGGCCATTAAAAACAAAACCAGATTTGTTCATAAAAACCAAATCAACCAGATTAGCATTACGCATCCCACGTAAACATTATGCAGTGAGGAAGAAACAATGATGCAAGTGAAGAAGAGAGGGACGGCAAAGCGAGCGACACAAGCGTAAGGAGAGAGTGAGTGAATGTTTGCACCGAGATAAACTATTCGTAGTCACATTTTGCACCTTGCACCACACAGTGCATCGGTGCATGCACCCTGAGAGGCCCTGAGCTGGTCGATCATGCATAAATACAGGGTGGAAGGGAATTTATTATATTTCTTCTAATATGGGCTTCATAGAAGCATTACAAACAAAAAGGTCGAATGGCATTTTGTACTTTGATCAGCCGATTTCGAAAAAATAAATGCTTTTTGTTCCAAATTGGATGCGTAATTCCACAAGAATGTACGAAGGTAACAGTTTGTTACTTGTAAAATGCGTAGAGTGATTTATTTCTGACAGCTTCGGTAGTAATTATGGGACAACACACAGGGTTTCGAAATAACTAATCACGTAAAAGAATTGAAGGATTACTCCTAGCAGCTCTTCCAGACGCGAAGTAACTTGACAACCTTGCGTTGAGGTTGGTCAGGGAATTAAACTTGATTTTGTATGTAAAGAGGTCGGTCGCTTGCAGGGTCGTGTAATGTTTTGAGAGCTAACGCTTGTGACTGGCCTACACTCGCACAGTAAACATGCAAGGGCAAGGCAGGGTATGTGTTTGTGTTCTCAGGACGCACCTCCACGGTGTTTGTTTGTGTACTGACCTAGTGAAAGTGACACCCACACAATCTGCAGGGTTGCCAGCTTGTTTTCGACAACACTAATATATCTCCGTAGGAAATGGTCGGAGACAATGCTACAAATAAAGTGGTAGTGGTAGCTACAATCAGGGGTAGATCTCCATTTTCCATGAAACCTGACATTCGGCCATATCCATATTAGATGTCATCATTAAGTGAGTGTTTAATTGCCTAACGTCTGATATACACGAACCAACACTGCTAGTTACCTAGTGAGATGGCTCTGCGGTAATGCGTGAGTGTCGCATTCGGGAGGTCCGTGGTTCAAATCCCACCAGGACTGTTCTTCTAGATTGAGGGTTTTTCCAGGTTCTCCTCAGCCCTCATAACTGGCAAGTGCCGGGGAAATACCCTAAACTCAAGCCTGGAATGTTTCCTTCCCGATGTTCCTTTTCCAATTGCCATTTGATATAAGGTATTTTCAGTGTACGTTCTCTGTGGTGCCTATGTAGTAAGAACGGGTTTCAAACATTGCCACTACTGTGATACTGACAACTATGCCTTAGAAAACAATTCCTTGATATAATTGACTCACTAATATTGAGTCAATACTATAATTATCACTCTTGAACCTACACTTCCAGAGTGTGCAGGGGATGTATAATGATTCCAAGTAAATATCTCTGTGCTATCCGAGAATTGAAACCTAACCACACTGCTTCTTTATCACACAATTTGCGGTTATAATTAAGTGTAGCTTTGGGAGTGTGTTACAAAAGAGAATTTAAAAATTTGTATAGCTTTAGCTGAAAATGTGTTTATAACGTTGTCTTATATATGCACCTAAACCTTTTAAGTTTCATTTCAATGTATTTTATAATTTAAAATCTACTGCGTTTGAAGCACAAATTTAGTGGTTCTATGCCAAATGCTTTTCAGGGTAAACTTCTTAAAATAATATTTTTGTTTTGAACATTCACATTATTAGTTTAGCTTTGAAGTTATTTGAACTAATGCGTTTCAAGGAAAAGTTGATACAAAAAGTAATGTAAGCAAATGTACTCAGCAAATAAACTTTATCCCAATAGTATACTTATTTTAATTTTCAGAATACAAAGAAGTGATTTTTGAGGACCTGAGTTAATCCCATGCAATGTGTAACCCAGAAAGGGGGAAATGATAAAATAGAAAATTTTCAAAACTAATTCACACACTTTGGATTAACTTAAAAATAGCATTCGTTAAGAAACGTCTGCAATTTCTCAGGGGGAGCTGCAGAATTAAATAGGCAATTTCCTAAGCAGGTTTCAAAAATACTTGATCAATGAAGGAAGACAGTTCCAACATTTCCTCGCTTGATAAGGTGTTACTTGTTTAAGAGTTTGTTTTATATGTGTTAGAAATCACATATGTGACAACCCGTACTATATTTACTGCGGACTTTCTGTCACCCTCTCTGCCCACGCAGTAACCGGCCTCGCCGGCAGACCCCACACCACAAATTCGGATTCGTCAGTGATTTCTCACCAGATATTAGGTTTATGTCTCTTTCATATGGTTTTGTAAATATTAATTTATTTTATTCCATTTGGGAAGAACTGTTGTTTCTCTAACTCACATACTTCAGAACTTATTTATCAATATATATGGTGTCCCAGAACCTTTGGGACAATTCCATAAATAATATATTTTAATCTTTCTAGATTAGTTTTGTATTTATGTTGTAGTTGGTAAAGCACGTTGTTGATAGAAGATATTCCAAAAATTCACAGTAACAAAGTGTTCTATTCTTATTTGAAACCGTGAATCTGTTGCACTCTCCACCCTGATTTAAATAACACAAGAATTAAGTGTTAGATTACGAGACACTTGAATTTTCATCTAAAGCAAAGGTTAAATTAAGCTAATAGCGCAGCTTATTATACCAGATTTCATGAACAAATGAAGCAAGATTCTACAACATTGGAGTAAAGATATCAACACAGGATGTTTAACCTTTATTTCTTCATAAATGACCTGAAACTGTGATCCCAAGCTACTATACCAAGTTTTATGGACAATTGAAGCAAGATTTCATAACACTGGAGAAAGAGAAGCATACACATGACGTTCAATTTACATTTTCTTCCTAAATAGCATGAACATACCTATAAGGCCTCGGGCGTACACGCCAACTGCCTTGTTCGCATAGGCAACCCAAATGTCAACATCAGGAAACATAAAATATCTCTTTTATAATTATTTTACGAAGGAATAAATTCTTCTGTTTCAGTTATTTTATTTCAAAGCGTTCGGGTGTTACTAATATTGTAATTGTGAACAAGTGTATTTGGTATAGTAACATTTAGCTTTGATTGTTACGCTGATCTAACCTACATACTGTATTGCTCCGATTTGTTGACTGTATTATACTACTCACAATATGAATACTGATTTAATATAGTAATAATAGTAAGACGGTATTATTACTACTATTATTATGATGATTATGATGATGGTTTCTGTTACTCTTACTGTTATTGTTATTATTGTTATTGTTGTTATTATTATTTAGTATTAACTATTATTAATCATCATCAGCATTACTGTTGTTATACATCACGTCCGTTTTAAGTCACGATGAAGATTACCTCTTAGATGTTAGATAGTTGCTTTTATCTTCATATCTGCAGCTGTGCTTTGCGTACGAGTGGTTAGGGTGGTGAATTTCTAATAAAGAGGCTCCAAATTCGAATCGGGATCCTGTCTGTGAAGTTTGGTTTCTGAAATACATACTTCAGGTATACATGTATGTATAGAGTTACAACTCGTAATTGATTAACATTTGTACCACTGCTACAAACAACCCTTTAACCTGCGTGACGTGCACAACTATGGGAACCAGAAGTGGATGGGAATTCGGGAGCACCGTGTATAACTTTAGTCCGCATGAAGAGCTCAAGAAGTAATGGAAGGATGGTTATTCTTTTTTGAAAATATCCCTAATGCAAAGTATGCGTTTATGAAACCCCTGATTATTTGGCAAACACTCCAAATCTTAGGCCTTGTTCAACACTATAACTTCTTATTTAACGTAACCTTATATCACTTAACCTTAGATCATAGCATATCCAGGATGAGTGTTCAGCACAATGCCTGATCTGGCGGTGAAGAAGAAGAAAATTACACTTAGGGATGATAGGAAAGTCACGGATCTAGTTATCCAATCCAACATTCGCTTAGCTACTGAGGAAAACTGCGAGAAAAACTTCGGTCAGGTTAGTCGGCCTTGAGGGTTTGAACCCGGTATCTTCCGAAATCGGTACCCCTCGAATGCAAGTTGCGTGCGTTAACGAGTCGCTACCTCGTTCGGTCAACACTGTAATGTAAATATGAAACCATTTTTAAATATAATATAATATGGTCACTATAGCTTCCTCTCTTGTAATCGCAGTTTATTTAAATTGGTAATATACAGTTTAATTTACTTGCTCCCACTTGGCCAACAGTATTAGACTTGCGAGGTTCACTCGTGGTAAATTTCAAATCTTCCTCATTCAGTCACCTCAGAACATAGAAGTGAATAAGCTTACATTTATTTCTCAAATAGGCCATGGAATAATGCGGTCTGGGAATTTGTACTCCGAAGTGGACATTTCTGAAATATACTACAATCACGACAATAATTATTATTTCAGTAGACAATACTTTGCTTGCAATACACCAAGAAACAATTCGCAACTATCAGTTGCACGCACATTTAAATATTGTGAACGTGAAAATTCAAAGTGACTAAGAGCTTGAAATTTGCAAACGATTTCATAGCGTACTGTGAACGTTAATATAAATTATTGCGCGAATGATTTCATCCTACGAGTTGGTATATTATAAAAATTATTTCAGTTAATAAAACTGAATATCCTGATCGTCCTATTCAATGTATGCACATGGTATTTCTACATTGTAAGGATATTTTAGTGTTTTTCAATTTTTATACATCAGATTTGAAATTTTAAACTCGGCCAAGTTTCACCATCACAAAGCAAACGTTTGTTAGGTTATTGTTGTTGTTATTATTGTTATTGTTGCTTTTTAAGAAAAATTATCCATTAAGAGCTCTACTCCTGTCACCATTCTTGGCACAAAAATGGTGATGGAGGCCTAATATTTTAAAATGTATGTCTTCTTCAAAACCATTGAGTAACTTAGTGATTAGAATATAACATAACATAAAGAATTTCTTAATCTTATGATAAAAAGTAGCGTTGTAACACTTAAGGGGCTCGAGAACAGATTTTTTTTTTTAGCCAAAGAGGCCAATATTTTCAACTTTTGGATTTCTGGAAAAATGAGCTTTTTATAATGTTAGTAAACAATTAAAATTCATTTTATTGTGTTCCAGGCCCTTTTAAGGGCTAGACAATTTTAACCTTTTACACCAAGTACATTAGGCTGTATTAATGTTTTCATTATAAAATTAAAGTTTTCTCAGAACAACATTTTTATATGATAAATAATCTATAGAGTATAGTTTTCTTTATTTATTCCTGAAACTTGGCACCATAGATCTACAGTACTATCTAATGAAACTGTAGAATCCAATTTGGACTAAAATGTAAAACGTGTGCACAGTGGTGCTTTAAGTCCAACAATTTTTACTTTTTAGGCTGAAATAGCTGCATTACTAATTATAATTAATATTTTGTTATTCAGAGTACAAAATGAAAAAAGCATTCTAGAATCACTTCTTAGAAGTTCTAACATTAATATGATAAGGTGGTACTGATGAAAAACAAATATATTTGTACTGCAAGGACTGTTTCATATTTTTCAAAAATCGCGATATGAAAAATAGAAAATAGCTTATAGCTGAAAAAAATTACTTCATCAATTTTATTTAAATTTACTAGTATGTTATTTAGATCAATCAACATACAGAAATTGAAAAGGATTAAAATAAAATCGTAGCAAATTATATAATCCCCCCTAGGCCCCCTTAAAACTGTAGCATTTTTGGCGCTCTTCGGTAAAAAACATTACGGAAGAGTGGGGTTAAGTTTTACATGTTTTTTATATATTAAAGATACCCTATTTGTCATTCACAATATATGCTTGGTCTCTTAGAACCGAATTTCCATTAAAACATTCAAAGAAAGCATCGCGATTGTGTAGAAAAGGTGTTTAAAAATTGAATAATCTGAGAAGCTACAGGTTTTCTGGTTAAACTACATATAGGTAAAAGCTCCAAAATGTTTGAGCGTAACATTTTATTAAAATGAGAAAATGTAGGGACAAAGAAAAAGGTAAATGCACACCCTATAATATATGATTATCTTATTCTCTAAGTTATTTGCAGCTTTTAGATTTCGTTATAGATTTATATATTTCTCAGAAAATGCTTTCAAAGGGAGGGATTTATAAGAGGCGAATACAGCTAAATTTTATCTCCGCGCACTATTTATCACCTGTCGTTTCATTTCTCTCTGAGAAGATATTATCCCCGTTGAGCTCTGCCGCAGATAGCATCGTTAAAGCCCCACTCAAAGGGTACCTTTTTATTCCTTCAGTCTGTCCTCTATTTGGAAAACAAATTCTCATTTTCTCCGAAGAGAATCACATAGGCAGCTCAAGAATTCAGCCCTGTTTTGTCTTGCACCAACACTCAGCTGTTTTTAAATATTAATTTTTATATCAGTTTTCTGGTTGTTGGTTTAAAAACTTCCTTCCACACTTTATTCCAACATTTTCCGTATTTTTTAAAATAATTGTATATTTAGTTGTTTCTCTAATTTTTCTGATAGCGTATAAAGTTCTCAATTTTAATATTGTTATGTACAATAAAAATTATGAAAACAACGTTCACTAAAAATGTCCAGCTTTTAAGGTTATCGTCGATGTATTCTAAAAATTAATATACAGCTTACATAATATATTTATTTTGAAATCAATTATGTATATTAAATTGAATGAACTGTATTATATTTTGTTTTATTTTTATATATTCTTAATTCTTAAAAGTGGAGTACAAATATCTGTGTTTAGCGCCTAAGCTTAAGTGAAAGTGGGCATATGTACTTATAGAAGAAATGCCACAAAGTGTGTTTCTCTGGTAGGTTCATGTTGGGAGACTATCTGAAAATTGGCATAGTAATAACTTTAAAATTGGATCATACGAAAGGTTTTAAGGAGTGGTTCATATAAAAAAATCCTAAAATAGAGAAAACCCAATGTAGACAAGTCTTTTAAATTCAACTTCAATAACGCAATTCCTTTAATTCCTTGATCGAACAGCTCAGAAAGAATAAGTGCATTCTTCATGGTTTGGTACATTTTGAATGCGTCAAAGTATTGAGAAAGTTACTCGCCAAAAATGAAATCTCAAAGGTGCATATTGCGCTTAGGTATCTTAAACATTAACAGTGAACTTTTGCCTTAAATCATAAATTTAGGGAAACACAAAATGTGAGGGAAGGTTTTTCTCAATATTTGCATTTTTCAACGTTGAAAAATACATTATTACATAAATACGTTACAAATTATTTTAAATTCCTTTAAAATAAATACATCAGCGATTATTTACCACATCACATGTTCAAAGGAAAATATTTTCCACGTTCACCACAATTAAAGATAAATGGACAATGAACTTAGAGTCGCATATTTAACTATAACGCCTAACAACTTTAGGATCAATGATGCTATATTGCGTTTATCTATATAGGCGCTTCTGAAGCCCTGCATTGCATTGGTAAACTCAGATACCTACTTCAGCCTTCCTTAAAATGTTCTCTAAAATTAACAGTGGATTCTTTGTATTTTATAGCGCCATTTATTTTTTTAGCGAAAACAAAACTGTGTGGCACAAATTGAGCAAGGTGTAATTACCATTTAAATTGCATATTTCCAAAACATTGCCTTTTGTGGGAGTAATCAGCACAGCTGCTGGAGCGCTGTATACATTAAAATTCATAAATACACCTCTTCGAAGGTTTTCTAAATGAGCTGTGCCGAGTGGCCGCATATTCAAACTGCAGCATTCTGAAATAAGCGACGATGACAGTTCGCTATTTTGGTAAATTAAACAAAGAGGGAAGTGATGCTACGGAAATGCAGAACTATTGCCCAATTTTTTCCCCTATTTAACTATGACTGTCTTACATTTTTATTTGGTTATTCGTGTTGATATTTGAAACCATTCTGCCATACTAGTTCAGATATCTACCGGCAAAGAATGTGCTCAATGGGTTTAAGAAACAGTGCCCTTCATATTATTTACTGTTTCTTATGGGAAATCTTATATCTCAATTACCGTTGTATCTTCACAATGTTTTGGGGGTTGTAATTTAACGAGTCTTCAAAGAATTCTTGTGAAGATAATTTAGTTAATTTACAAGTATTGATTGTAAGCTATTATCTATCCAATAACTGTATTGCAACCGTACAGACGAGTGCCCAGAGGTTTGCGAAACGAAATCATGTTAAGTGTCTACTACCTTGAAATCACTCAAAAAAATTGCATGCTTTCGGTATTAAAAAACCTAATGCCACTGAAGATGAATGGGGTACGCTAACAAGTGGGTGCTGCACTTGAGAAATATTGTTTAAGGACTTACCAAGTGTGGGGCTGTTGATAAGAAAAATGAGAAGTGTTGTGGCGGCCAACAAGTGGCAAACTCTACTCCTGCATTGGCCTTCCATTGCTCCTCAAGTTCACCACACCATGACCAGTTTGCATACTCCTGCACTCACACGTGGACCCATCACAGCACTCTTATGATCACTTTCACAACACTCACATTACCCAGGTCCGCAGAAGAATCGGACCCAAAGACTACCTGTTGACGGTAATAACCGATACCCTTATGACAAGAGTTTACCACGCGAGGCGTCGAAGTGGGTACGCGGAGCACGGTTACAACCCGTGATGTGTGTACGATTGTTTCCAGTGTTACACTCAGCGCGGACCTTGCACGTAGCTTTGGAGCTGCCCGCATCCAAGGCGCAGGTTCCGAGAACCACGTGCTCGCTCGGACTGTTGGGTAGCAGAAGGGTGCGAAGGGGGTGATGACTGAAAAAGATAGGAGAATCAATCCTCTTCCTGCCTTGTAACGTATCGGCCGCGGAGAAGTGGACCTTTTCCTTTTATTTTCCTTTCCTCTCTTTTAAATGCTCTTATCTGTTAGTTTTTTCGCTGCCATTGCAAGCTCGCCGCTATCAGCCCCTTATCGTAACTACTTCCAGATCCTCGGAATCTTCGCAATTCTAACAAAGGGTATTGCACGAGATGACAGTCAATGCGATTAAGTTTTAAAACTACAGTAGGAAGCAATAACGTGCTTTTTTGTGGCTACTTTTGGGGGATCCAATGTGCCATTTTCATCGCAATGAGGTCATTTCGAGCCTACGGAACCCACCACGAAAGATGAAATGAAACAAGCGTTGCCGGTTTTCAAATTATATGGGTACATTTACCTCTGCAAACTAGTTTTATCAAATGAAACGTTAGACTATGGCAAACTTCCATAAAAAGGACGTTGACCTTTTCGGTCTTGACACAAAACAGTGGCTCGCGGCCTTAAAATGAAAAGAGATGTAATGACAAACCATAGGATTAAAAACGGGGGGAGATTCCCGTTGACCAGCATTTGCCCCTTTGCGCCTATATTCGCCGAGAGGGATGAGATGAGGCACTCCATATGACGGCCAAATCTAGTGGCAACAGGAACAACGCAACGGGGCCCTAACGTTTCCAAATGTAGCATATTACCATAGGAGCCTCTCGATGCCCAGGTTCAGTCAGACCTCACTCCAGTTAACGACACGGGCCATTCAACATCAGGTCTGCAGTCAAACCTTGTCACTACCATACTCCCTGACTGATGTTTTCTAGGTTATTCTCAATCCTCATAACTGGCAACTACTGGGGAAATACACTAAACTTAGGCATACAACGATTACTTCCCAACTTTAGCTTACCTTTCTGTACCACCAGTATTCATGGTATGCTATAAGAACGAACGTTAAATACTATTTTTAAAAATCTGATGTGTTATACTCATATGATTTTCTCTACTACTGTTGTAACTATTCTTACAAACTCCTCTATCATCTTATTGCTAATTTTCTTCTAGGTGCAAAGGGAATATGGGAATACAGTAGGCTTTGAGCGACAGTCAAATATTTTAAAGCTGGTCGCTATATGAAGACTTTAAAATTCCGTTCTCTTTGCACGGTCAAAGTTCCGCAAAACTCACACAAACAACAACGAATTTCTCCGAAATGGTTCATTCCACAAAAAAATTGCATCTGGACCCAGCTTGTGTGTTTTAAAGAGATTACATTTTTAGTATAGCAAGATTTGGTCTATCCCTTATGGTTTACCAGTTATGCAAAAGTCATCAAGCGTAAACAGGAGTAATAGGCTATAGCCAGAAAATTCAAAATACAAATTTAATTTGCCGTAAAAATGTCTTAAACATATGATATTTTACTCAAAATCGTTAGTCATTTTTGAGATCAAAACTTTGGAAAAATTTTCCATGTAAAGGGCAGTTTAGGGTGGAGAAATTTCGTTCAAAATATTCGTGTCGCATCCTTGAAAGTTTTTAAACTTAAATACCAGCTTTGGTTTTTAACCGACTTTTCGTTTTTGACTTTGAGGCAAATATACATACACATATACACACACACACACACACACACACACACACACACACACACACACACACACACACACAAACACACGCGCGCGGATCTTTTTTTAAAATGCTCTTTGGGATTCAGGGGGCTTCAAAACATATAGTTTCGGTGAAATATCGACATCCAAATTTTGCGTCGAATACTATACTTACCCCACTGTGGAAGGAGTAGAAAGGCTCAGGAAGAGGTTTGCCCTCGAAACTCAATGACCCCATCATTAGGTTTGGACAAGGAGTTGTCTAAGGTTTAAACATTTTCTCAGTGCATGGTCACCGCACCCGGGCTTGCTATCCCAAAATATGTAGAAGGGATTGAAATTTAAAAAAAAAAAAATGGCAAGATGCGTGGTGTATGACGAATGATGATATATCTGCTAATTTACCTAGCGATCAAGGAATAATTGACCGCCTCCGTAGCGCAGTTGGTAGCGCGCCTGCCTATAAACAACTATAAAAAACTTTCTCCTTTGGCGTAATTCAATAGATTCAACGGTTTTTTTTTTTTTTTTTTTTTTTTAATTAAATTTAAAAACCCCACAATTTATTGCAACAAAAAGGCAACGAATTGTGGGTTCCTTTAAATTTAACTTACACAAAAACCGTTGAATCTATTGAAATACGACAAAGGAAAAAGTTGTTCTTTATTCAATTTTCTATGAATATAGTCATAAATCAAGAACCTTCAGTGAATAATAATTAAGCCAGGTGATAATAAATGTTTTTGATAACAATATTTTTTTCTAGAAAACTATAAATTTTTCAACATTTTGGTATTAGACTTTCTTGTTATTCACAACATGAGAAATTTGCCGTTAAAGTCTGGCAGATCATTTCACTTCCATCCTGTATAAGTAGCTTCTTACGAACACTTATTTTTCTATCTGCTTCATGTGGACACAAACCTTTGCAGAAACAGCAAGGGCGATAGAGGAAACTGAACCGAAGGTTTTAAAGTGAATGGCTTTATCAGGCCTAACCAACTGCACTCACCAGGTGTGAAGATATTCCTCTATTTCCCCTCCCTTTGTGACCACCAAGGTGAAAAACTGGGGTAAACCAAAGGGAAAACCGGTTCCTTCTAATGCGTGTGTACTAGTTAGCCACGATACGAGTGCACTCGGTGCACCAGGAAATCTTGCCTTTGATGGTGCTCTTTCGCATAATATTTATTGTGCCGGGAAAGAAAGGATAAGTTGCTAATGTGAAGACATCAGCAAGTGAGTACTGTTTTCATTGTGCGACTGACATTCCCAGTATCGCCTTTCCCCTCGCGTTTGCCCACTCCCCGCAGACCCCTAGACTTAAGGTAGTAAACAAACCTGTGGCGCCCTCCTTGAAGTGCATTCATATCGTGGCTGAGTAGTACGTAACCTACTGCAGTTTACTCTGCACCTTCGCAGTAAGCTTCGTCAGGCCTGAGCTATATGCTGTTTTCTTTACGTTGTGAGAAACAATTAAATAGCGACAGCACTTTAACAAAGCGAAAGAAGTATTGGAAAATCAATTCAAATATAACGTATATCTCGGAAATGGCTGGTGCAACAAAAACATATTTGCAATAAATTGTATGTTTAAAAGGTTCCACATTTTAATCTAGTACCCTTTTTACTATCTCTTAACGTTTACCAGATATACCAAGTTATACAAAATACTTTCCGAATGAAAAAGACCTCATAGGCTCTTCCCAGAAAACCCAAGATAGCATTCTATTTGTCATCCAAGTATCTTACATACATAGTAATTTAATTAAAATCGTTGGACACATTTTTAGAAAGTAAAAAACATGGAAAACTTTTCATGTACCTAAATGAGTAGTTTGGGCTGGTGGATTTTCTTGAAAATCTTCGTGTCGCAGTTTTGTAAGATCTGAACTTAATTACCAAGTTTAATAATTATCCAGGTTTTGTTTTTGAGTAATGCTGTTCACGCACACACATACACACACACACACACACACACACACACACACACACACACACACACACACACACACACACACCTGGTCATGGTATACTTTAAGCTTTATCCCCCTGGGTATACGTATAAAGAGATTATCTTCGACAAATTTCGTATCATTTTCTTGTGCCTTTTGAGGCGTGAGCTTCACCGCTAACCTGGGCTCTCGTCAAGTTTTCTCCCATGCTTTCAACCCCTTCAAAGGCGTGTTCTTCACTAGCCCATAACTAGAGCGAGGATAAATATCCCATCGCCTACAATGTTTGCGCGCTCGTACTATACACGCTCCGTGGTGACTGGCAGACGGCGTAGCACGGGTGCTCAGAACACGTAAACAAACGCGCAGGGCTGTGTAAGAAGCTCTATTCCATTTACATCAGTTCATATCGTCATCTATTCGTTCCTCAAAAACATTGCAGCGAACAACAATACATTTTTTAAATTGTTCAAAAGTAAAACTTGTCAACCAAACAATGTTTATACGCGAGAAATTTCTCTCAACGTCACATGATGTAACGGGAGCACACGTAAGATATTTTACATTGTGTTCGTCATACGTAGATGTCATTTTGTCTAGCTGTTGTAAACCAATTTTTATATGAATCATTGTAGCGTAGCCAGGATTTCTCTCCATCACGGCTTTCAGTTTATTTTGCACTGCAGGCGCAGGATCTGTATTTTTAATTTCCATATATAGCTCTTCTATCAATTGTAAAGCATATGACAGTTTGTGATTTCTTGATTCTAAATGCAGAATAGTTTTGGTGACATTTGGAAAGTTATTTTTAATAAATAACAAATGTTTACGTAAATTGCCTGAAATCAGTGACTGAGCAGATTTAATGGCACAGCTGTCTTCACTATCCAAAACATTGATTACTTTAACTATTTTATCATAATAATCTGCATAATATGCAGCAGCATTTAGCCAGCTACTCCATCGAGTTACAACGGGCTGGGGAGGTAAAGGGACCCCAGGGGCCATTTCTTTGAAAATCAGTGACCTGCTTGGGGCTTTCAGAAATTTTTTTTCACATTAGCAATGAAGCTGTCCACATCACTGTAGCAGAAGCGTATCATTTCGGCTACACCATGAAGGCCGTGAGCAATGCACGTTAAATGTACCATGTTAGGGTGATGTGTTTTAATTTATTTAGCAGGTTTTAGCATGTAGCTTGCACCATCTGTCAGAAAAGTAGTACATTGTCAGTTTTGATCCCCTCTGGCCACAGCAAAATTAGACTCTTTTGAACAATTTCGACAATACTTTTGTGGTTAACCTTATGAATAACTTCAGGCGTCAATAGATATGATTTAGTAGGTCTGTCTTGCAAAAGTACTTCCGCAATTGCATTTGCAACAAACCTCCCCACAGAATCCTGAGTTTCGTCTATGCAAATCCAAATTTTGTCACCCACAGATTGCCGAATTTGAGCCATAACTTTATCATAACATTTTGATAGACACTATTTACGTAGGGTTGTTGCACTGGGAGGCTCCCGCTTAGTGTATTTTTATGAACATTTTAAATTCAGCATGTTCTACTTTGTAAGATGGTATGTTACTACGTACCAATATTTTGCACATGTCTTCAAAGAACTCTAATTGAAGTGACAAATGGTCGTGTTCTTTATTCTTTGATGCTGCAAAAAGTGCTTTATGTTTTTTGGTATTGCAATGTTGCTTCAACAATTTCCGTTTCTCCTTGGAATCTCTGATTTGTGAATAACATAACTTACATTGTATCGTATCGCCATTCAATACGAAATTATTTGTTCCAAATTCTTCCAATAACTGATTTAATTTACCATCACCTAAACCTGAAGACATTATTCACCTCGTATGTAAACACGGATCGCACAGAAAATAACACTCCCTTATATGTAGGGTACAGCTGTCATACTGAACCAGAGCACGCTGTTCACCCCTCAGTCCGAGGTAGCAGCGATGACGTCAAGCAAGCAATTCGCCGTGCAGTCAACCTGATTTCTTCTTCAGTGGATATATGTCCTCGCTCTACCCATAACATATGGCCACCGGTCATGATAAGAGGTGTATAAACAACCTGAATGCACTCAGTTTACTTCTTTCTCTTTCAGCCAATATGTTCAAGAGCATAAACATGCATTTCGTTTCTACGCCACTTTATTGTCCTTGTTTTGGTTATTGGTTAAAGTTATTTAGCAAAGGAGTGGTACACGCTTGCACCGTGGCCTAAAGTAACCAATGAAATGGCCACGGCTTCATAAAACGATAAATAACGTTACACATACGTGAGGGGCGGCGCGATTTTCTTTAGTACTCTTTGTACATATGTCTACTGGATGCCTGTCTGGTATATTTTATTTTGTATAAATAAACCGCGCGTGATGGCTCTTGTGGTAACGCCCGCATTCGGGAGATCGTTGGCTCCATTCCCAGGCTGAACTTCGTGACCCATGGGTTTCTTTACGGGATTTCTCCGGGTCGATAAGCGAATTCTGGGAATATTCATTGCATTCTCCGGAATTCCTCTTATTGCATTTCACCTCACTTCTTGTTTCCTTCACTCTTCGTCCACTTGATTCCTTCACGCTTGCCCTGTCTCAGGCGCTACATGACAGTGAAACAGGATGCTCTCCGTAAACCTTCAGTCTCCGGTGGTGCGGTCTCCAGTTTCCGAACCTCCCAGGTGGATTTTCCTACCTCCAGCGAGGTAAGGTGCCGATTGAGCTAGACGCTACCCGGGGGTTTCAATCTGGAAGCGTTAAATGCCCTGCCCTCTGTTCCGTTGGGGCTCCTGAATATCTGTCTCCGCTCAACTCACCTCTCCCTCCTGGCGATACAGGTACAAAAGCCACAAGCTCGTAGGATTAAAGTGCATTTGTGTTGAGAGAGGGGATTGTGTTCTAGCTTTTAATTGAAGGCTGTCCAAAACCAGTTATTTTACAACTTCTACATAACAAAATTCCGCTTTAACGTGTGAGGCTCACATTGGGGAGTCCCGGTTTCGATACCCGCCGGCCACCTACCCTGACCTTGGATTTTCAGTGGCTTTTCCTGGTGCGTAGGTGAATGCTGATGTGATATCTCACCCACCAATTTTTTCATAATTTCCCTTTCAACCGTTTCTTTCTCGTCTATCAGGTATGAAAACAAATAATTTGACTTTTTTTATTTGTGGACGCTCTTTAACTGCTTGGTCCTCAGCAACCCATTGTATATTGGGCATGAAACACCATCTAGTTTTGCGCACAGTTTCTTATAGGTTCCATGGTGTATGGTGATGCAGGGTAGATGACGTGGATGCTTGTTCAAAGACAAGAGTACATCCCATAGCCACTAGAGGGCTGCTTTGCTGACGGGTCGTTCATCGCCCTCTCTAGACAGCAACTGTTACGAACCACCGTTCGTTTCTGTGGTCTGTCTACCTTTCGCCTGTAGCCTCCTGTGGACCCTTTACTAAACGCTAGCACTACCAAGGGTGGGGGTACCTTATACCCATCTTCTGTAATTTTTTAAATCCTGTGTTTTAATTTTTTGATTACATGCATGCAGCTAATAGTTATTGTCAATCACTATTTCTACTACTGAATTGCGTAATTGTTTCAAACTTTTCATTGTTGGTGTTTTTGAGAAACAATAAAAGGTCAAAGTGTTCATAAAGTACAGCCCTGTCGGTATACCTGATTCATGTAAAAAAGGAACAGTTAAACAATGTTAAATATTACATTTATAAACATACAAGATATAATACCTAATTTTAAAATATATTTGTTTTAAAAATTGCTCAGACATTTAGTTACCAGTGGTGGTCACAAAGTACCCCCCCCCCCCCGCTGATAGTATAAGTTCTGCATTAAGGATTGATTTAATTCATGTAAAAAAGGAAACGTTAAACAGTGTTAAATATTACCTTTATAAACATGACAAGATATAATATCCAATTTTAAAACAAATTTGTTTAGAAATTGATCAGATATTTTGTTACCAACGGTAGTCACAAAGTACCTGATCCTCCCTCGCCACCCCCCACCCCCTGCCCAAACCCCCTGTTGGTAGATGAAGTTCTGGAATAAGGCAAGGCTTAGCATTGCTAGGGTTAATCCCTTCCTCTTACGGTTGGTAGCCACAATACATCTATGTAGGTCATACTGTGCGAGATATCCTCCTCTGAAGTATAGCCTACATCTATACGTCTCATTTAGAGAAAAGATATATGGATTTTCAGTTCCCAAAAGGTTGGGATTTTAATGGAGCACGATATCAAATAATTGATACATTTGTCTTCTATTTAGTTTTCTGAAGAATCCGAAATAATTAATGTTTATAGCAAGGTCTCTCAGGGTACATGCACCAGTGCATTGCAAAATGCCAATACAAGTTGCCCTCGGTGTAACCATTCACTCGCTTTCGCCTTGTGCTTGTCTCGCTCGGCTGACTTTTCCGTCTCCCTCTTCTACACTTTCAGCTCTATTTCTTTCTCACTGCATAGTGTTTACGCGCGATACGTGCGTTACACTGGTTAATTTGTTGTTTTTATGGTCAAATCTGGTCTTTTGTTTTAATGATCGAGAGTTCTGGTATAGGTTGCGCGTTCGTTCTTGACGAATGACCTTGAGCAGAAATCCAATGAGTGAGCCTACCCTTAATAAACAGGTCAGCAAATGTTTATGCTACGATAACAGACACCTCTATTTTCCTCTGTCGCGTTTGTGTATACAGTCGACTGCAAAAGTTTTGTGCGGTACGGATGTATGTATGCATGCAACGAAAATGGCAATTCAGACTAGGGAGAGATGTCGGGAATAGAATAAATGCAAGAAAGTTAAGTGGAAACAGTTATAGAGGTATAGTGTATAATACGTGTGGCTGATATTACTGCAAGTGTCATAAATTGATTTGTAGTGTTGTACTACTTCAGCTCAGAAGCATGCGCGTCATCTCACTGCAGACTGTACCTCCTCTCTCTCGTTCCCGCAAAAGCTGAGCAGAGACTCGCATTCAACCTTTCATATAAAATTTTCATTCGTCAAGAAGTAACGCGCGACCTATATAAACCTCCTTTTTGGATAAAGAATGTGCTTCTGCAACCTCTTTAACTGTTTCTCCGTAATTTCACCGAATGTTTCTGCGTGTACTCTGTTATAGTGGCTTTCAATAAATAATTTTCTTATACACGTAATTGTTGTACAGTAGATGGGGCCCTTGGCTCTATTGCTATGACTTTCAGAAAAATAAGGAAATTCCCATTTTGATTTAAATAAACTTTTGGTATTCTTTGCTTTCTTTGGAGCAGGCTGCTTCCTTATTATGGCTGACACAACATTTAATGGCGGTTGTCAGGAGGACATGGCCAAACAAAAAGTTGAAGCAAGCTTAACCGAGTTGCCAAGATGCACGGTGCAAGGAACCTTTGCACTTTGGATTGCACCCGGTGCGATTTTAAGCTTTAAGAGGCCCTGGTTTATACACTTGATATTTCTAGCATGTTGTTTACATAATTTCGATATTAAAGAACATTTATATTTAAGAATAATATGCAAGTATGTAAACAAATTACGCCGGAAAATCAAACAGTTTTAATTGGCTAACAAGGATAAGGAACATGCACAAGTTTCTAATATTTTTAAGCTTTAAATTCTGCTTCAACTGTCATTAACCTGACAAAGATTATAATCATCGCATATGTATGTTCTACAGAGAGGGAGAAATGGAAGAGAGGAAAGAAGAGAATGTAAAAGTAAAGGTACGGAGGAAGGGGTGGGGGTGCATAATCGGGACAGTACACCCCACGTAGGCTTCCGGCTCTTTGTGCTTCTGCCGTGACCCTTGGGAGGAAGGTATGAGGGGAGATACCCGAAGAGCGATGAGATCCTGATGACGATGGGCGCAAACATGAACTGGGTTCCTAAAGTTTCCAGTTCGAACGCATCCAATGCAGCTCGCCCCCCCCCCCCCCTGATGGGGCCCATGACCGGGCAGAGCTGACCTCCAAACCGCAAGCCGACGAACACCGTCTGCTGGTCCTGTGACAATGAAATAAACGATGGGTACAGGAAATGCCAGACTGGAAAGTAATGGTAGAAGAGGGACCTCCCCAGCATGCGCCTAACGTTCTGGGGAAACCACGAAAAACCTATGAATCATAGTAGACGGTCGCTGGGGATTGAACCTTGGATCTCCCGAATACGTGTCTCACACGTTACAACGGCTCCACCTCGCTCTATTTGGGAGAAAAGAATGCAATGTGAATGTGAAAGATGGTGAGATGTATTTGAGCTCTAGATATTAAAGCACTTGAGAGTTTAAAATTGAAACTATTAAGGGGGTAGGTATGTAACCTTTTGGCAGTGGTTAGTATTATATAACGGTATAGTGTGATTACCTTCACTTCCAGCACGTACCTCGATTTGATACCAAAATGTAACAGGAAATACAATTTTTGAGACCCCGTGAATCCAATACACAAATAACTTTTAGAAAAAGGTCTGTGCGTGTCTGGAATCATAGATTTAGGTTATACAACGAAGGGGAGCACTTCGTTCATTTGGACCTACATAGATATATTATGAGTACCAGTCCTCAAGAACGAAGGGATGAGATGAGGGAATATCAGGAGACTCCAGGCTTCAGACAGACGGGTCACAAAGACGCGCGAAAGTGTTCTAGGCTCGAAAACCTACTCCACTGATGCAGCTGTTTAGAGAAGGGGGTGAACGAACTGTAGCGTGATGGTTAGCGTGTCAGCCTGACGTTCAACAGGTCGCGAGTTCGAATATCGCTTAGGGAAAGTTATCTGGATAAGGTTTTTTCCGAGGTTTTCCCTTATCCTGAGAAGACGAATGTCGGCTAACTTAAAGCTCTATGGACATCGGGCTCATTTGAGCATCATTTCACCCGTTTTATTCATTCACCGTCCGATATGACATTTCGTTGGAGGACGTTAATTTAAAAAAGAAATAAAGGTGAACGACCCGTCCTTTGAGCAGCCCTTTAATGTCCATGAGAAGCACTCTTTCCTTTAAGCAAGCATTTGCGCCGTCTGACCAGCACCGCCGTACGCCACCAAACCTAGAAGCACACCTGAAAGATGAGAAAGAAATAAAATGAAATGTAAATTACAGAAAGGGCATCATTGGAGATAAGAAACCTGCCCAACACTCACTGACCAGTGAAAACCACGAAAAAGCCGAGATCAGAGTAAGCGGTCAATGCGAATAGAA
>JAUKNM010000135.1:0-142732 GCA_030765045.1 Tenodera sinensis
TTGTGATTTTAATCAATAATTCTTTTGCGTAAACTTTCAAATCCTACTGGCAAATCCTTCAGCACAAATCTTGCCTCCTCTTCTATTCTTCTTTTCCGATTTCGTATGTCTGGTAATATAGTTATACCAATGACAATCTTCAGAATTCAAATAATTGATTGGTTGTCTAGTTTTTTCAGATAATTTCACGTGAGAGCAGGTAGGTCAAATCAAAAAGGTAATTGTTACTTTAATGACCGACGACATTAGGATTATAATGATCATTATAATAATAATAATAATAATAATAATAATAATAATAATAATAATAATAATAATAATAATAATAATAATAATAATAATAATAATAATAATAATAATGATAATGATAATGATAATGATAATGATAATGATAATGATAATGATAATGATAATGATAATGATAATGATAATGATAATGATAATGATAATGATAATGATAATGATAATGATAATGATAATGATAATGATAATGATAATGATAATGATAATGATAATGATAATGATAATGATAATGATAAGGATAAGGATAAGGATAAGGATAAGGATAAGGATAAGGATAAGGATAAGGATAAGGATAATGATAATGATAATGATAATGATAATGATAATGATAATGATAATGATAATGATAATGATAATGATAATGATAATGATAATGATAATGATAATGATAATGATAATGATAATGATAATGATAATGATAATGATAATGATAATGATAATGATAATGATAATGATGATAATGATAATGATAATGATAATGATAATGATAATGATAATGATAATGATAATGATAATGATAATGATAATGATAATGATAATGATAATGATAATGATAATGATAATGATAATGATAATGATAATGATAATGATAATGATAATGATAATGATAATAATAATAATAATAATAATAATAATAATAATAATAATAATAATAATAATAATAATAATAATAATCTTAAAGCTAATGTGATAATTTTTTCTACTTAATTTATTTGTCTTACTCTTAGATTTTCTACTTAATTTCGATTCCGGAGCGATAAAACAGGCGGTTTTTTGGCTAGTGTTTAACGCCCACTTTTACTACATGCGGCACCGCAGGCAGTGACACTGATAATAAATCGATTAAAGACGAAGCACCGGTGGAATGAGAGGCGGGGGAAACCGGACAACCCGAAGGAAACCGCTCTGTGCCGCCTTGTCCACCACAAATCCCACATGCTGTCCTCTGAATCGAACCCGGGCCGCTTTGATGAGAGGTGAATGATCTAACCACTCGATCACGGCGGGCCAAACAGGGATTTGCCTGTATAGGAGGTTAGTATGTTGCTAAAACAGCAAGTATTCAGTGTTATTAATATAGTTTAATTTCAAATGTACACCTATTCTGCTTGCAATAAAATTGGGCGTGGTTTGCTAAGGATAGGGTCACTGTCAGTACGATCATTTATAATAAAAGTACGAAGCAAAAAATGGCTCTTTCTCCCAATGTAATTGCCTCATCGAAAACCGCTCGTAAAAGCTCATGGTTTCCCTTCGGTAATTTAATTTCGTTTTTAAACTCATGCTTGTTGTTATAAGTTAATTGTTTCTCGACCTTTTGTCCGAAACAACTATTATAGCAACAAACATTTATTAAATTCAATTAAATTACTGGAAAACTACGAGCACTTGTTAAATTGTTGAAAAAAATACTACATGTCCAAAGTATATTAAGCAAATTCTCATATTAAATTTTTATTTATACAACTCCAATACTTAAGAAAAAATAAAGAGCTGCCCTGAAATGTCATTATTTATCCATATGACGCACTTTGTTTGAAGGTCATTGTCATTTCCGTCCAGGGCCTGGATTTAGTTGACAGAAGGATATCTGCAAAAGCATTAGTATAATTATATAAAACGTCCTAAGCTGAGTTTGACATATTTGATGACCTAAACAGATCTGAAAATGATATTCTGTAATTATCAATAAAATGATCGTGCTTCCTAAAATATCACGGTCATGTATCTGTCACTTAAGTCATATCTTGGAGAAAGATTCTTCAAGAGGTTAAAACACTTAACATTATGTTGCACATCTGATAAGAAGTTACTTTAGGCAACACACATTATGCTGTTAACGAAGGACTACAAACGAAAGTACACCATTTGTGTATGGTAGTGTTTAACGCCCGTTCTGATTACATACAGCACCACAGGTGACGGACACTGATGGTACATAAAATTAAGTGAGTACTGGGAAAGGAAATTTGGGAAGGACACGTTGCAGGCCTAAGTTTAAGGTACCTCCACGACAGTTGCCAGCTGTAAGCACTGAGGAAAACTTGGCAAACAACTCAGTCACGGAGGAGGGTCGTGGCTAGATTTTAACTACGGACCACCCGCTCACGTTTCCGTGCTTGAATTAGCTCAGCCATGTCTGTATTTACGTTGTGGTTGAGGTGTCAGTGCGCAAGTTGTTTGACTTAATACATCACGCTTTAATCAAAGTGTGGGTCTATCATTTCAGTTCTACTAGAGCATCTACACCAGAAAGATTATGTAGGTATTGTTCAGGCTTGTGCTCGTGGGCTTATTACGTTAGTCCTTTAGCAAATTGGCAAGTGGAAGCCAAAGAAGCCATTGCTGGATGTGTATAGAATTCATTCGAGTAGCATGTGCTCTGAAAGGTCTGGAACCTTCACCCGCTGGTGCAGCTTATCTTTATGTACCTACTTCATAACTGCTTCAGTCCCAAATTTTCAAGCGGGACATAATTTCACATTCTAGTTGTGCAAACTTTTGTTAAACACTCCGTTCTGGTAATGCTTATATCCTTTCATTTATTTTATTCTGGGAAACTCAGTTTCCAGCGCAAGCTCAACCACGGTACACTATCAAGGGCTTGGACTGATGCCTATTCTTGGAGATTATTATATCAATAAACTTCGGATACATATATAATACCTATTTGCACTTTAGCTCAAAAGTAGATAGTAATGCTGGCGATATTGCTCTCATCCACAACGAGACACAGACATACCAATTTTTGGTTTACCTTTTTTCCAAAAGTGCAAGCACTGTGCAGTCAAACAATAGGTATCATAATTGCTCTAATCTTCATTCCTGTTATGTAATGTACTCCATTTCTCTAAGTTCTCTACTGAGACTTGAGGATAGCACAGCTAAACTGAAACTGTTTGGACAAAAACAAATCATATAACCAAACCAAACAGGAATGTTGGGTAAACAAGTCAAATTTGTGTGAATTACATTCAAATGTAGTATTTCAGAAAGTAAATTTATGGCCAGCGCTACCAAAGACATCGCTTTATTATCCGAACAAATTGCCATTCCAGTCTCCCATTGCAATGATGTAAAATTTTTCAGTGGAAACATGGAAATGGAATGGTTCAGCTTCCGGCGAGCTTCATGTTTTAAGAAAAGTACAACATTACATTTTAATCTCTGTGGAAAAAAATCAAGTTTTTTAACTGGTTATGCAAAATCAACATTCTCTGTGAAAATCATACAGTGAAATCTGTCAGTCTGTTTTAACCGTTCTCGCATCTTTACTTCCTATTTTTCACATTCTACTACAAGAATAAGCCATTGTCAAGGGTAGATCCTGCGGGGGAGGGTGGAAGGCGCGACTGTTCCCTACCCATAAAATCTTTAATGTCAACTGACTTTCTTTCCTCCACGTTCAAAGATGAGATTAACGTTGAAAAAAGATAATAGATCTCAAAAATGCTCTTGGTTATATTTGACTTTCTAGAGCGACACTAATTTTTGCAACTCAATTATCTCATTAACTAAATGTTCATATATAACATACATATAACTTTTCCTAGCATCTATCTTTGTTGTTTACAAAAGATTCTTAAAACGCTCATTTTGTTCTATCTACATCATGTTGATCGAGACAAACGTTTGCACAAATGGTTCCATTACACATTTGATTGTAGGTATTAAAGGGATACAAGAGGCCGAAGTGATAGTTAAATGTGTAAATAACGGGTCGCTATGTGCAGGATTTGAAATTCCACACTCTTTCCATGACATCGGGAGAAACAAATGAATTATACGTAATGGAAACTTCAAACCTATAACAACGAATATCTCGAAAATGGTTTGATTCTACAAAAATAAACAAATAAATGAATTAATATAAATTGTGTGGTTTAACGAGATCTACATTTTAGGGAAGTATGGTGTTATTTATACCTTACGTTTAACAGTTATTAATAATTACACCAAATTCATGCAGAATGAAGAGTATGAGTACATCACAGCCTAGAAGAAAAACATAGGACAGACGCGGAGGGGGACTTTGGCACTTCGACCTCAGAGATCTTCTGTGCCTATGCCCCGAAGGGCGCCCACGGGAGAGAGGGGTGAGGCAAGAGGAGACAGAGGGCGGCCAGACCACATGAGATCAGGCACAGCAGAGGGCAGGGACCCTACATTTTCCATTTTCCCAGTGATTAACTCCCCGATGCCAGCCACTACAACGGTCCCATCGGTTCGCGCAGAGCGCCGCCTGCAGGGCCCTTCCTAGGCTCAAGGTCCTAGGTGTGGACACGATCCGGAGTCCTGCTACTGTGACAGGGGACGGACTCACTCAGAGTATTTCATCCCACCATGCTGCACCCGAGCGCCTGCTGACACCTTCGACCCTTAAAGAGACCAAACGGATGAAAGGATGAACGAAATGAGTAGTGAAGTGAAATGAAGGGAGAAGAAAGGATGATGGAGCAATTGGTGGAATGATGGCGGGGGAAACAGGAGAACCCGGGAAAACCCGCCTCTGCGTCGATGTGTCCATCACACACCCCATATGAGGACGCTTGGGATCAAACCAAGGTCGCTTTGGTGAGAGTCAAGTGGTCTAAACCGCTCGGCCACGGCGCGGCCACATCACAGCCTACTGACAGAAACATTGACAAATTAATATCAGAACCATTGACTGGTAACATTTATAATTTTAAAAAGAAATGATATGGAGATAGATAAATAATTGCAAAAAATAATTTCCGTGTGTTAAAATCAATGCATAATGTAGCAGCACAGGTTAAGATTTTGTCATGGGGTTATTAGCGTTCCGTGTTGAAGGAAGGTACAATTAGCAGCGGCCGTATAGTGAAGTAGACATGGGATTTATATGGAAATGCATATTCCACCTGCTTTTCAGATGATATGGGAAGGTACGTTTTACCATCATTTGTTACTGAATATAAAGTTTTATAGTGCTTATAAATGCATATCTTTGGTGTTGTTGCATATTTTGCAATTTTGGTATGCACTATGCATATACACTATTGTTTTAAGTATTGAAACGTTATTTGTGTTTTAACAATTGCTCTAGTTGTGACATACTAGTGCAGTTGCGCTTGCTAACCAGAAACCCCATAATGAACCCCTGGCGAGAAGCTGCATTCCAAGGTAGTGACGTCATCCCGGGAATCACAACCAATTGTTGTGTAAATCAAATGCGTCTTTATTCTGCACCTCTATTACGGTTGATGTGCAGTGACTAGCAGTAGCCACAGTATAGCCAGTGAGTGATTTGCCTTGAGAGGGTACATTTGTGGGTAGTGTAACTGCCGAAACATAAAACAACTCCAAGTCTACTTCTAAGACAGTGGGTTAAAGACTGGACCACTGGATTACACGACAAACGGTAGGACTGATTTTATCAACTGTGTAACAAAGAAATTGCGTGTGACAAAAAAAATTTCAATTAACATAATATTCGATTACTAAGCAACATACTGCATCAAAACAGACAAACCATCTCAAAGCATAGTTATACAGCAAAGTCGCACTCATTTAAATGAAATTAATTTTTCGATTTATGTCATGTGCTAATCGTAGCAAATATATCGAAACAATCGAAATGTCCGGGATTTTTTGGAGAAATATTGCAACCTTATCAATCGAAATGAATCAAACTTTTAAAGAAATTACTTAGATGACTTACCGTTCAACAATAACTAAAATTCAAAACACTTTCAAAGAGTGCCTTGTAGTCCATGAGACTGCAGACGCTTGTGGTTGGCATGTCGCGAATTTTCTCATTGGCAAACTAAGAGAAAAAGAGCCGGCAATGCTTTATATGATCGCTTGTAGTGTCTTAGAAAAACCAATCCCTTCAATGTAGCGCGCTTTGTGGACGGTACTCTAAGAATATTCTGGATAAATGGTGGCAATGACAAGTTTCGTGTTTTCATTTCAGATGCCGTCTCCTATATGTCAAGTGCTGGTTCGGCTTTCAAAACATTTTAGTCCCACCTAATACATGTTACTTGCATTGTCCATGGACTTAATAGAGTGGCAGAAGCAGTATGGGAATAGTTTTCTCAAGTAATCACGTTAATTTCGACTACTATGAAGGTATTTCTGAAAGCTCCCGCTCAAGTAAGCGCTTACAGAGAATCATTATTTATTTATGCCAACAAACTTACTGTTGGTGTAAGAATCACTCATCACCAGAACCAATTCTTACGCCTTGGGCTACATGGATAAATGCTGCTCTATTTTATACAGATAGTTTTTGTGCCCGTAAATTAATTTGTGGCCTGGATCCAAGTGACGCCACTTCAATTCAGCGTTCAAAACAAATTTTCAAAAGTGAAACGTTACGGGATTCAAATCAAATCATAGCTCATTTCAAAATTGTAACCGAAGCAATTACGGAATTAGAAAAGTGTGGTTTGCCCCTTTGTGATACTCTATTAGTTCTTGAAAAAGTGAAAAATGAACATCTGTGCACTGTTAGATATGCCGAAAAACTGGGTGAAAGTGCAGTGTGTGCAGTGAAAGTGCAGTGTTCAACAAAGAAATCCTGGTGTTCACATCTTATGCTCTGTGATCAAATATCTGCAAGGTGACAGTGCTGAGCTTCCAGCAGAAATTTTAACAGACTATTAGTTCTTACAAATACTACCTTATGACATCCATGGACTTTGAGAGGTCGTTCTCAGCATACCAACTGATACTAACCAACACATGTCATAAATTTACACCGGAACACTTGGACAAGATCATTACAGCTTATTGCAGATCCATTTACAGCCACCAGGAGGACATATTGGAAATGCTGAATGTAAGTAGATCTACAAATCATGCATTTTAATTGCATATTTTCGAGATATTAATGCGTATTTTATATATTTTAGCAGCATAGATGCATGCGTATTTTAACCGTTTCTAGTGCATATAAATCAGATGTCTAACACATAAGAATATTTGGTAAGTGGAGTTGAACCTCCTTCCAAAGGGAATGCGATCATACCGTAGACAAAATCTGGATCTACTCCGCACTTGACCATAGCATTCCTGAAGATTACCCTGGCTTTTCTCAACAAATTATCTGCATATCTATCTCTTTAAATCTCTATAATATATCGTGAATTTAATACCTAAATTACGTAATTGTGTAGCAATGCACGGAGCTCAAAAATCACATTACTATAAAGCAAGTTACCTTATATATTGCAAAAATATCAAGTTTTCAGAACAACAGTTCATAAATCATTATTACAAAAACAGAACTAAAAGCCATAATGCCTTAAGAAGCCTAGTTATTGTAAGTCTAACATAAAGACAATTTTAGGTTTAACATTTATAGTTAATCAGGACTGCAGTATATGATAACACGTTCAAGTTCTCAAAAGTGAGCGAAAATCTATTTTCGGGCAACGCATTTTTGGAGAATGTTTTATCAAGAGTAGAGCAAATTGGAAATGATCTAAATCTCTGATATCACTTCATCTTCACTGTAAGAAGTATCAAATCATTCAATGGCAAGCACATGAGAAATGCACCGCAAACTTCGGACCTATAGCTTTTATCTAGAATCCGTTGGACTTTCTGCGGTACATTTGACCTTCTCCACCACGTGCCTGAACTACAGAAGGTACTGAATTCCAGCGAAAATTTTGATAGCTATATTTTACAGGAAATAGATGTTATGAAGTCTCTGAATAAAAAAATTACAAAAGAAGTTGTGTGTGTGAGTGTGTGTGTGTGTGAGTGTGTGTGTGTGTGTGTGTGTGAGTGTGTGTGTGTGTGTGTGTGTGTGTGTGTGTGTGTGTGTGTGTCCATGAACATCATAACTCAAAAACGAAAATTCGGATAAATACCAAACTTTATACTTAATTCAGTAACACGAAGATTTTTAAGAAAATCACCGAAATCACCCAAAAAATCACCCAAACTACATAGAAGAGGTGGAATCAGGACTGAAAAATTCAATGCTATAGCCGGGATTTGAACCACGGATCTTCCGCTTATCGAGCGGCTGCTCTAACCACTAAGTCCTGAATTTCACCTCTTAAATATTGCCCACACACGGCTTGTGTGTTTAAAAACACCAGCATTAAGTTTGTTGCCACAAATAAATAATAATTACATAGAAGAAATTTCGTAATTTTTATTTCCTCAAAAATTGCCACGGTATTTATTAAAATATCTACCTACATTTAAGATATTTACATTCCAAATAAAAAGTATATCTTGAATTTTCTGGGAAAATTTGAATTTGAAATAACTTTTTTGGTACAACCGTTTCTGAATAACCGTTGTCAATGGTTTGGATTGTTCAATACGTTGTCATATTGTATAGAGTTGTCGCTATTCGGTTATTTCTCGTGATACTGTGGAAAGACTGGAATTTCAATAGCCAGAATATAACTACCCGTTTTAAACATTTGACTATCGATTCGGTTTTCTCTATTCTCCTTGTGCTTACAGATGTGTACTGCATTTATTTCTGCAAAGGTTTATTTCCATTAACACGAACTACTTTTCCACGGGGAACTGAAATCGATTTGAGTCTAATCCCATTCTGGATAAGATTTGTGCTTCCATGTTGAATTCAATTCAGAATGAGATCGATTTGGATACGCAAGGCTCAAGCATAAATAACTCAAACTTTTAAGTTTGTCACTTGGCTTATGTTGGCGAATCTGTAAAAAAAATTTTTTCTGCATATCTTAAATATGTTTTGAGGTTAGTGACTGTTTTTACAATAATGTATTGCGAGATTACAGAAACAATAAAAATGGCTTTGTTGTTTTGTTTTATTACACCACTTTCTCTGAGAAAACTTACAACGTGCAGCTTGTTACGAGTACAATAGAAGTTAGCATCTTTGTCGGATTCGCATCGATTTGAATTCGATAGGTGTTTGAATGCAACAAAATTGCATTCGACCCTACTTCTAAGAGGATCGGATCCAAGGATTCAGTTGGATCTGAATCCAGGTTTCCATGCAGTATTCAATCCTGAATGAGAACTCAAATCGATTTGAATTCCGCATGGAAGCGTGGTGACAGCAAAATAAACTTTTATAAGAATAGTTTGTAGGCGCTGTATAAAATGAAGAATAGTGCATAGAAAAATCTGATGTATTGCACTCACATGACTTTCTCTACTCTTGTGCTAACCATTCTTACAAACTCTTATTCCCATATCTTCTTCATGTTAGTTGAGATAAACATTTGCATAAATTATCTTATTGCATATTTCCTTGTAGGTACAAGGGGAATATGGGAATACAGTAGACTTTGAGCGATAGTCAAATCTTTTAAAGCTTTCAAATTCCGTTCTCTTTGCACTGCTAACACATAAAAATATGAATTATGATGTTCCATTTGACGAAAGTTTTCCATAACTCACAAAAATAACAAGGAATATCTCCGAAATTGTACACTCTACAGAAAAATTTATTCGGCCACAAATTACGTGTTTTAGCAAGATCTACACTTTTTGTAGAGTAAGATTTGGTCTATCTCTTACGGTTTACCAGTTATGCAAAAGTCATCCAGAGTAAACAGGACTACAGGGGCTATAGCCAGAAAATTTAAATATATGTACATTTCATTTGTCATAAAAATATCTTAAACATATGGCATTTTGAGAGGTAGAATTGGAACTGAAACATTCAATGCCACAGCTGGGATTTGAACCACAGACCTTTCGCTTACAAGGCGGGTAAGTGGAGGGTCTGTGGTTCAAATCCCAGCTGTGGCATTGAATTTTTCAGTTCCAATTCTACCTCTCAAACATTGCCCACACATGGCTTTTGTGTTTAAAAACACCAACAGTAGGTTTGTTGGCATAAATAAACAATAATTATAATATGGCATTTTAATCAAAATCGTTAGAGCCATTTTCGAGAAAATCAAAATTTTCGAAAAAGTTTCTATGTAAAGGGTAGTTTAATTTAAATACCAACTTTGGCTCTTAACCGACTTTTCGTTTTTGAGTTATGCTGTCCTCAGACTGACACACACACACTCACACACAGACAGACAGACAGACACACACACACACACACACACACACACACACACACGGACCTTTTTCTAAAAATGCTTTTATCTTGGTATTCAGGGGACCTCATATTTCCGGTGAAATCTCGACATCGAACTTTCGGGTTGAATACAATTCTTCCTCTACTTACTATACGTAGTAGAGAAAATAATGCTACACATACCCTCTTTTTTCAGTTGCTCCCATTACACTTCTCGAAACACATGCAGGTAATTAAGCCATGGCACAGGAACTTCTCATTCCATGTGTTAAAGAAATTAATTTTGCTTTGAGTGTTTAAATATTGTACTAGTGACTTAGATTGTTCTGCCGTTCAGCGTTGCTATAGCGAATTCCAACACCTGGGAGGTATCGTAGTTCTAAATTGGTGAAGTTAATCAGGTGCCCACTGGTTGTGAGGAACTATGAACTCGAACAGCACTTCGCTAGCAGGAACAATAATTGGACTTTTTTGTCTTTCACACAAGTACATTCATTTGAGGAAAATTTGCTCTAACTACTTGACACATCCTATTACTCAACGCACGCTAAGTAACTAATGTGCATCATTTTCACACAAAAGTGTACATTGACTTTGATGATATTCGTACATCTGCCGCCCCGACTACAAACAGATGCAGCATTTTCAGTCCAAAGCAAAACCATAAACGATTCCAAGAGTCAGTAAATCCTTCATTTGTTAACCAGAGTTGCAGCGAAGGGAAGATTTTGTGTGTTAACCCCATATCCAAAAGAATTAATAAATAAATATACATATCAGACAAAATATGTACAAATTTGACCGAAAGTACCACACAAACCTGGTACATAACAGTGAAGAAAGATCTTCATCGCAAAGATTAATTACTACTGTTTTCTAATGATACACAAGTTTAGTCCAAAATTGTGTGTGCGAGAAAGTGACTACTATTCTAACGCCAATTTTAGTCATTCGACCTCACGCTGCATATCGACGCTCCTGGAGGTGTTCCCCCCATCATAGCAAGGGAGTTGTGGAACAAAGTCACCAAATTTTCGTTTTGCTACCACCAGGACTGCCAACATCAGAGACGTTGGTAATTATGGCAATGGTACTTTTGGTGCTAGTGATACATAGAGTGGAACAGGAGGCCTGACCTTTGCATTATTATATATGTAGAAGTGCCAGTCCCAAGAATGAGTAAAAGTATGAGGAAAAGTTTATTTTTAACTTAATATAGCTAAGGTAATTTTAGTGGTGAACATCAGTATAAAAGCTCAAATTAATTTTTAAAATCGTTAACATATGTTGATATACAAACGTTCATTTAACTCAGTCAATTCACTTCGGTTAGATTTAAGGGTTTGTGCATATAATTAAATGTTCCTCTGCATAGTATTGCTTTGCCCTTAAATATTATACTATTATTATCAAAACTAATGTTTCAAATTCTGTATCTACACCATTGAAAATATTTGGCTAGAAATAATTTCAAATGAAGCTACATGAAGTTGCGATATTTATTCCTCCATGCTTACTTGTACTTATTCAAGACAGTCGGCTGTTTCACTTGAATTTTACTTTCTCTACCCAAAAATTCGAAAACGAGATTTCACTGGAAATATACGTTTTGAGAACGTGAAACATTTTTGAAAAACGCCTCTTTGAGCATGCACGCGGGTGTGTTCATACTAGAAGCGATAGGAGCCCCGTCGATGATTGCCCCTGTTGTACGTCCAGACCTGGTCGCCCTTTGGATCTTTGTCCTCATCCCTCCCTCCCGGGGTCATGGTAGAAGCACAAAGGGCCTTAAGGGCCTACGTGCCGTGCTCTGCCCCGGTTGGGGACCCCTCCATTGTTAGATTCTTTACCTTTATGTCTTTAAAGGCTCCCCGATCAGATATACGTACACGTGGGAACATGTAAACATACGACGAGAAATATTTCGGAAAACTATTTTGCACAATTTTTATATAGTAAGTTTTTTTCCTAAGGTGCCGTGTCACCAAGACCGTTCGCCTGTCACCAAGGCGGTTCGATCCCAGGGGTGTGGGATTCGTGATGGACGAAGCGGCTTCTTGGCGAGTTTTCTCCGGGTTCTCCGGTTTCCCCTGCCACTCATCATCATCTTTCCAACCATCCATTTTGCCTGCATTTCATATCATCCTCTTCCTCACTCTCATGCCTGGTGCTTGGCCGACCACCCACTTCCAGGTCTTCACTGTGTTCGGTCTCCCCTAGGTAAAGGCTTATAAGTCCTAGGGGGTAATAGCATGAGTTAATAAATGAAAGAAAGCTAAATCAGAAAATTCTAAAGATAAAATTATTATCACACAAACAAAAAACAAACAAAAAACCACCCATATGCATAGCTTTCAACTTACATGAAATCCAGTAACAGCAAAGATTGCCTTGCAAGCTATTCCTAGAAAATTCCAGATATACATTTTGTTTGTTGTTCTAATATCTAAAACATTTGATGGGCCGCTTTTGGGGAAATCAATAGGTAGGGTTTAGAGAAAGTAAAAACGCCACACAGGGGATTATAAGAAGTATTTTAAGTGCCGAAAAACACCTAAAATATAATTTCCGAGAACATTTTTAATTGCGTGTTTCCATAAACAGTACAGCGTACAAGAAGGAAACTTCATACAACTTTTAGCAAATGCGGGACAGAGGAGTAGAGAGTTCCAGAAACTCCGCCAGGAGTCACATCATCACATAGCTCAGTCAAATTCATTTAGGTGACAGATTGTTTTACACAAAACTGTTCCTAAAGAATAGTGTTAATTACAGCTAAAATTCAAGTAGAATTATTTACTATTTTCTCCAGTTTCCCCTTAATGTATTTTATACTTTGATATGCGTATGCGGTATAACAGATACGATTATTGCTTTACACAAATATATTATAATTATACTAACTTTTGTGAGGAATTGTTTATCAGTTTCCCTTACTTGTATAAGCACGTAGTTTTTTTCTTAAAGCACATTGATTGGCATCTCATTAACCGGGTCCCTGACAGTGACCATAGCTGGAATCTGAATATACGATTGGTGCAATGTGAAACATCAGTTACTTTCAGGAATAAACAATGCGTTTCTGATGCTTCGGGTTGCACCTGATAGCTCGTGTCATTTCAGCCAATGAAAGCAAAACAATCGTTTCACTCCATGTGGAGTTAACTGCCTGTGAGGCAAAAGGCAAGACGCATTTAAACGTTACAGTAAGACAATTATACCAATGACAAACTCAGTGAACTATTTCATAAAAATAACTAAAGCGTTTCAATGCAAACTCTGTTAAATGGTTGAGAGAGCTATGTAGTGACTTATTTTCAACAGTTTTTAATGGCGTTGCAAGTAAAACGAGAAATATACCGTTCGAATTAAAAGCGTTAACATTTTCTGACTCTGCCGGCAATCAGCTTGCTTCTATAATAGCGAACACGCACGGATGCGTTCCTACGGATGAGCTTCAGTTTGAAGGCACTGTATTAAACCATAAATAAGTTAATAACCGCAGCCAACGTCATATATCGAAATGTTAACAAATACACCTTACTTGAGTTTATGCTTACCCAAAATCGGCATGAGTCTATTTGAGTCTTGGTTTGTAACCGGATTTAAGCTAGAAAATAAAACAATACCCCAAAACTGCACAAATCAAAATTTAGGTTTGTGCGAAGTATAATAAGTGTGTGCAAAATTTTGCTAATAGAAAATTTTATAAATTATACTACCAATGAGGGTTCACTTTTAGTGGTATCTGTGCTGGAAAAATATAAAAGACCAGTGACTGTTCTCTTACTAAATATGTAAAGCGTCTAACATATTTGTCACTATTGTGACTATTAAATACTCCAATATTATCTAAGTCTCCTGGTCTCTCGTTTAAACTTATAAGTAAATTATCTAAGAATTTGCAAATCGTGAACTTAACAACACTTCTATGCTGCCGTGAATCTTGTATTATGTTTCTACGAAACTCGAAGAACTCACCTTCTTGAAATTCTGGAGGTACTTTGTCAAGAAATAAAACTTTCTTGTAGCAATATTTTCCTTCGTTATTGTGTAGACGATTTTCATAGGGGCTACTACAGTTTCCTCAGCGTTTTTACAGGATGTAGCCGTGAATTTGAAAAAAAAATGATGTCCTCAACGACTCTGAAACTGAATTCTTATGGTTCGCCGAGATTCCATGCCTCCTTGGTGTATCGGTTTTGCCAACACGATATCCGAATGTAAGAGAAAAATAAATTAGAAATAAAATGTACCTGTAATACATGGAATTCAAATTATTTATTAACGCGGGAATAATTTAGAACTGCATTAACAAATTAATTAGGTCAACATTTATGATTTGAACCGGGAGCATTTTCCAGGGGAACCTCAATTGAGTTTGAGATAAGGACGTAATTTACGTTGCTGTATATATTAAAACACGGTTTTGAGCTGTCAAGTTCTCATGTTTGTTGTGAATGCTAATACTCCATTTACCTGATGGCGCCAAAAACTTTTTAGCGTTTTCGCACAAACGGCACACAAATAATGAAATTTCTTCAAATACTGCACTTTATAGCATTTATGTAACACTTTCCACTGTTTAATAATTATTTATTTGGTATGCCTATTTTAATATCAGGTTTTCTTTCTTTTGTATGTCCATTTTTAGTTTCACTGGGGCTAGGACTTCGCTCTCTTCTTCCTCAAAACAAATTTACCCATCACTTGTTAAAAAGCACTATTATACTACAGGGTCCTAATGACCAAGTTGTCGGCGGGCCCTTAAACCCGACACACTCACTCACTCACTCACTCATATACCTACAGTGTACAGGAGTGAGTGAACCACGCAGACCATGTCAGAAATGAGCTCCACTATGTAGCTGGGAGGAGAAGCGGTATATCGTTTATTTCTGAGACAGATTGTTGTCGCGAAAAAAGCGACTATAACTTAAACCCTGGTTTCCAAGGCTGTGCAATACCTAATTGAAAGGATTTTGTTTATATATTTGTCATGATTAGTGTAAAGCGTGTACAAAATAAGACTTTACATGAGTAGTCTGTAAAATCTTCTCAAATGGTAATGTGTAGAGAAAGCCGTGCGACATTATGAATCAGACTTTTGCAAATTGTTTCATAACGACAGCGATGCCCGATTTTTGGAAACCTTCATAACAGGCAGCCTTTTTGCTAGAGTGTAATTACTGCCTACTTAACTACGTATTTTTCTGCCTACAGTAACTGGGACACTACTGCATAATGTGCTCTCGTTATTTTTTCGATATTCTAAGACTGCTCATTTCCAACTCTTGCTTGCCTTAATTAGCGTGCTGATTTTCTTCTCTTTCTGCAAGAGCTAGTTACATACTCACAGTCTCCTGAAAAAGACGAAGAATTAATGATGTCATCCGGATTGTATGATAAAATGATAAATCTTCCACAAGTAACCTTTTGAAATCCAAACATCTCCGCCGTCATATTGTTATACCTACCTCAGTGCCCTGAAAACGTTTACTATATTTTAACTACACGTATGTATTATTTCCATTTATTGCGATTAGTCATAACAATTCAGTTGAAATCTTTTGAATACTGTGGTTACTATTGAAGATACAACTCTTGGCTTTCTAAACATTAAAAGAGGAGAAAAATAACAACATGGTGTTGAAAAAGTCTGATGCTGTATAGTCACATAGAATCTCTGCTCATTTAATTGGCATTCATACCCTATATTATATTCTAGTATTCATTAAAATATGATTCTTCCATCTACATTACGTCATTCATGAAACACACACGAGCCTTTTTCTAAAAATGACTTGTTTTGGATAAATATAACCTTAAAATGCGTATTTTTTGTGAAATCTCGACCTTAGGCACATAAGCGGCAGAGAAAGTAATACGGGAAAAAACATTACGTGTGAAACTCTTCACTGCTAACTGCAGTTTTACACACTACAACTAGAACCCCAATTTTATGGTGAATTAAAATCCTACAAAGCGGTGTTCAAAATATGCACAAAGCAGTATTTCGTTATAAAAACATACTGCACCAGCAGCAATAGCTTACCAGTAAAGGCTACAGTGGTAGCCAGGATTTCCTGTGGTAGTGCTTTTTGATATCTGAATACATGATGGAAACATAACTGTGTTGCTCCCACACTTTACAGTTTTTCATAAAAATACAAGTATTTAATTCACAGTTTGTTCACTCTAAAACATCCTTTGTTATGCAGTGCGGACTTTTTGGGTTCCCAGCATTTGTACAACAGTACATACTTATTTATCCACTACAGCTCTGTAAACTAACGTTTGATTCGACGTTGCTAGCAACCTAAGTATTGGTTTTAATGGCAGTAGTGAATAAAAACGTTTTAATCCACTACTACACTTTTTTCATATTTCACTTATGAAACAGGAGTTCAACTAAAACAAATTAACATAACTTTTTAAGGACTAATGTTTTAACTGCAGTCTGAGCATCCTTTAGAACGTCCTCAGGAATAAATGTGAGAGCCACATTGAACATTTCAGAAAATGAGTGAGTGAGTGAGTGAGTGAGTGAGTGAGTGAGTGAGTGAGTGAGTGAGTGAGTGAGTGAGTGAGTGAGTGAGTGAGTGAGTGGGTGAGTGAGTGAGTGAGTAAGTGATTAGGGTTTAAGGGCCCGTCGACAGCTATGTCATTAGAGCCCCTTTTAGAAAATGAAACAAGGATTAATTTGAAAAAGAGTTAAATGATTTTATTATTTTTCAAAATATTCTCCTATAACAAATACATTTTGCATATGATGAAACCAGCCCTTTAAGCAATGATACCACTCTTTCTGAGGCACTACAGAAAACAGGTTTTTATATGTTCCACTGCTTCATCTAATGGCGAAAATGCCATTCCGCACATATTATATTTAATTTTTGTAAAAAAAAAAAAAAAAAAAAAAAAAAAAAAAAAAAAAAAAAAAAGGAAGAAAGAGAAGAAAAGAAAGAAATCAGAAGGTGCTAAGTCAGGGCTGTATGGTGGAGGGTTCATCTAGATACTCAGTTTTGCTGTATGCGACGTTGTCATGATGTAAAATTATTTTTTCTTTGTGGCGCTTTTTACGAACTTTTTCAAAACTTTGAGTAAACAGACATTTGTGCACCAATCGGCACTTACGGTAGGTATATACCTTCTAATGCTATATAGCAATTTAGAGAAAATAGCAACCATCTATCTGCACAGTTCTTTTGTAGACTTACTTTCTGTTCGAAAGACCCATTGAGCCGACTGATTTTTACTTTCTCTACTGGTAAGTAGGGGAAGTATTGTATTCCACCCAAAAATTCGATGTCGAGATTTCACCGGAAGTATGTTCTGAGACCCCCTGAATCCAAAAAAAAAAAGCATTTTTAGAAAAAGGTCCGTGTGTGTGTCTGTGTGTGTGTCTGTGGACAGCATAACTCAAAAACGAAAAGTCGGTTAAAAACCAAAGTTGGTATTTAAGTTTAATGTCATTCAAGGATGCGACACGAAGATTTTGAAGAAAATAGCCCCACCCTAAACTACCCTTTACATGGAACATTTTTCGAAAATTTTGATTTTCTTGAAAATGGCTCTAACGATTTTGATTAAAATACCATATGTTTGAGATATTTTCATGACAAATGAAATGTATATCTTGAATTTTGTGCCTATAGCCCCTGTAGTCGTATTTACTCTGGACCACTTTTGCATAACTGATAACCGTTAGAGATAGACAGAATCATACTATACAAAAAATCTGATGTGCTGCACTCACATGACTTTCTCTACTCTTGTATTAACCATTCTAACAAACTCATATTCCTATATCTCCATGTTAGTTAAGATAAACATTCGTACATATTATCTTATTGCTTATTTCCTTGTAGGTGCAAAGGGGATATTAGAATCCAGCAGACCTTGTGCGACAATCAAATCTTTTTGACCCTTGAGATTCGGTTCTCTTTGCACGATTAACATATAAAAAATGAACGTTGTTGCATTTCGCTAAAGTTCTAAGTTTTCGGAAACACACACACATAACAAGGAATATCTCGGAAATGGTTCACCCTACAAGAAAATTTATCGGGACATAAATTGTGTATTTTAGCAAGATCTACATGTTTTGTACAGCAAGAATTTGTCTATCTCTAACGGTTTACCAGTTATGCAAAATTTGCCCAGATAAATACGACTACATGGGCTATAGCCAGAAAATTCAATTTATGCATTTCATTTGTTATAAAAATATCTCAAACATATGACATTTTAATCAAAATCGTTAGAGTCATTGTCAAGAAAATCAAAATTTTCGAAAAAGTTTCCATGTAAAGGGTAGTTTAGTGTGGGGCTATTTTCTTCAAAATCTTCTTGTCGCATCCTTGAAAGACAATAAACTTAAATACCAACTTTGGTTTTTAACCGACTTTTCGTTTTTGAGTTATGGTGTCCACAGACTGACACACAGACACACAGACTGACATAGACACACACACGGCCCTTTTTCTAAAAATGCTTTTTGGATTCAGGGGGCTTCAAAACATATATTTCCGGTGAAATCTCGACATCGAATTTTTGGGTGGAATACAATACTTCCCCTGCTTACCAGTAGAGAAAGTAAAAATGTAGATATTGCTAAAATACACAATTTATGTCTCAATAAATTTTCTTGTAGGGGGAGCCATTTCGGAGATATTCCTTGTGTGTGAGTTTCTGAAAACTTAAAACTTCCGTGAAATGGAACATCGTTGTTCATTTTTTTATATGTTAAGTGTGCAAAGAGAACGAAATCTCAAAGCTTTAAAAGATTGACTGTCGCACAAAGCCTACTGTTGCGCAGTTGGTAGGGGTTGCTGTGCTAGGGGTCCCGGGTTCGATTCCCGGCGGGGGGGGGGGGGGTAGGAATTTTTCTTCAGCCAAGATTATTCCTCATCCTTCCCCGAGTCTGGAAGTATGAATGAAAGTGTGAATGTGTGTGTGTGAATCCAATGTATAAAAACCCCCCGCTGTAAACGAGTAAAACCAATAGTCAAGGCCGCCGATATGACCTCTGCAGTTAAAGGCGGGATATAAATGGAACAATAAAAAAAAAGCCTACTGTATTCTAATATTCCCCTTGCACCTAGAAGGAAATAAACAATAAGATAATATGTACGAATGTTTATCTTATCTAACATGGAGATATAGGAATATGAGTTTGTTAGAATGGTTAATACAAGAGTAGAGAAATTCATGTGAGTGCAACACATCAGATTTTTTTTTTTTATTTTTGCACCATTCAATACGTTTTGTTTTTCATCGCGAGTCAGTTTATGTGGAAGTCACCGACATTTTCTCACGTTTAACTCTTGATGTAAAATGTTTTGGATATGGCTCATACCAAAGCCCACAGCCGCCCGAATAAACTCATAAAATGGAGGTGTGGCACGGCGTGCACTCAGCCTCGTTAGGTCCCGGGAGGGGGCCAATTGAGGAGCTACTTGATAGAGAAGTAGCGGCCTCAGGTCGAGAAGGCCGCATAACAGGGGCGCTAATTAGCATGAAAAAGACTTTTGCTTTTATCATTAAATTTTTTATTTTTTTATTTAGCATTTAAAACCACGTCCCACCCTCCAGTATTGCACCCCACCAATGGCGCCTGTAGTGTGCAGAGGTGGGAGACGCAGCGGCTGAGCGGCAAGCCTTGGCCCTTCATGGGCTGTTGCGCTGGGGCTTATATATATATGGTTTATGTTCGTACCGTGCTGGAGTTACAAATTAGTCATATTCCTACAAGATGGCGACATGAAAGCGTTATCTGAAGAATCGATGGCTGTACCTAGTGAAGTAATTTGGAGATGAGAATACAGGTTACGTCGGTATACCGAGTAGGTACAAGAAATTGAAACCGGCAACAAGCGCGACCGGAACACAGTTTACGGTTTGTCGATTAGTGCGCTCATTAACTATTCCACGCTGTTGCAACAGGAAATTTGCTTCGTTGGTCCTCCTGACACGCTATCCCTCTCTCGATGTGTCCTACATAATTGGCAATAGCATCTCAGAGGAATAGCAAGCGATGGCAGGTGTTTATTGTACGTGTGTGCCTGGTTTGTTTTCATATAAGGTGATCGATCCATTTGAGTGGATCACCTTACTGCATTGCCTTTGTATACGAATGTCTTCAAAGAGAATACAATCTAACGAGTTGCCCACCTCATTGTTATTGAGTTAGGTAATTTATTCATTGTCACCGATATGGTAATCAGGCCAAGCGGTTTCGTGGTTTAAAAGTCAGATGCGTTACAATCACATGCCTCTCTCTACTCATTCTTCTACAAACTATTCCTATTATTATCATCTCTACTTCTTGCTTTTTGTAGTGTTTAACGCCCGCTTTTACTACTACGGCACCACAGGTGGTGACACCGAAGATACATGGAATGAAGATGGAGCACCGGTGGAGTGAGATGGCGGGGGAAACCGGAGAACCCGGAGGAAACCCGCCCCAGCGCCGCTTTGTCCAACACGAATCCCACATGCAGTTGCTTGGGATCGAACCCGGGCCGCTTTGGTGAGAAGCGAGTGGTCTAACCACTCGGCTACGGCGTGGCCCAAACTTCTTGTTAACCCATAGAAACTTGCATTACACATTTACACATTTCGCTGTACACACAGCAGATAAAGCGATAGTCAGCTTTTTAAAATTGTGTCTATGTGTTGGCTTTGAAATTCTGTACTCTTTGCATGACCATGGGAACCCCCACCACAAAAAAGAAATAAAAAAAAAGCATCTTACCAATAATAAGGAATTTCTCAGAAGTGGTTAACACCACAAAAGAATTTGATTTGTAATAAATTCTATGCTTTGACTCATTGACAACTTGCAGAGGAGGACTTAGCATCTCGACTGAAAGGCAATTTCGGTGCCTCATGGGGCACCCCTCTGGAGCATGGATGAGGTGAATAGATCCTAACGGCGGCCGGAACGTTGCCACCACAGAGCAGGTGGCAGGATACTTATATTTTCCCGGTTAGAAGCACCCCGGCGGAGGCTTACTCACTCCGGTTCCTCTAGCATCCCTTCGGGTTCATACTCCCAAGGGGCTCGCGGGACTCGGAAACCGGCTCCCCTCCCCCCTCGGGCTTGCACCATCCCGCGGGGCCCGGAAACCAATAGGCTCGCCTTTCAAATCCAGGGGACGACAGTTCCAGAGCGCATTTGTTCCCCATTACTCATTTTTGGGAAAATCAAACATAATGAAAACATTTTCCATGTAAAGGATACTTTGGGATGAGGTTATTTTCTTGTAAAACTGTGTGTCGTATCCTGGGAAGAAACTGAACTTACATCAAGTGTGGTGTCTAAGGACTTTTCGTTTTTCTAAAATTGCTTTTTATGCGTTTATGGGGCCTTGAAAAATACGAGTGTCTTTCCGGTGAAAGCTCCATATAGAATTTTAGTGGCATTCAATACTTCCTCTACTTGCTGCAAGTGCATATGTATCAGAGAAATAAAAAATCTGGACTACAACAATCGCATCTTCTGATTCCATTATTGTTTTACTTTCTTTGGCATTTAGGTGTAGTACTAACAAATTCTGTATACAAATTACACCGGAAATCATGTTTTAGTCTGCCTTTGTCTATTTGTCTATCTGTCTGCCTTCTGCGTACCTGTGAGCAGTATAGCTTAAAAATGCCGGATGCTCATGAAACTCGATATCTAAGTTCAACATCTTTCAAGGATACGACATGAAGAATTTCAAGAATTACGCTTTGTATGCAAAAGTTTTTGTTGCTTTTTATTTTCTCAAAAAAGGATATAATGACCTTTGTTAAAGCACCTCTATGCTTAAGTTATTGCTTTGACAAATAAAGTATGTGTGATGAACTTTCTGCGAATAGTCTGTGAGGACATCTTCATTCTGAATGACTTTTGTATAATCGGTAAACCTTAAGCTAGAAAGTCTAAATCTTACTACACAAAAAACGCAGAAAACTCTATATTAATGCATATTTTTTGTAACATTCACCATTTACCAGTTGCAACTTTAACTTCTGAGATGTTATTGCTGATTTGTTTTTCTTGGTTATGTAAAAGGTACAACTTCAAGGACATCAGATAGCGACCTGCTTTTTAAACATTTGAATATTGGTTCAACTTTCAGTATCTCGGCTGTACATACAACGGAATGTGCAATAAAACATTTCTATAAACATTTATCTCCATTAACAAGAGGAATAATCTATTTTTAGAATATATTGTAGGAAAGTGCATTGAGAAAGTCATGTGAATGTAACACATAGTATTGTAGTGGGCGTCTCCTTGTGGCTCACCGGACGCCTGTTGGGTACTATCATCTCATCCGTTCCGCCTGGGGTCTGACGCACATAATCCGAATCAGTGTGTTAGATGCGGAATCCTCTCGGCTATGTAATCAATCAACACATAAGATGTCCTTTTTTAAATTTTTACACGAATATTTGTTCTATCCACTTCCCTTTATGGCAAGAATTCGACTAGGCATGACATATTACTACTTCATGTTTTGTTTTACCTAGGTAGCGAGAAAAATATTAGTCGTTTAAAAACCAAGTCAAAATAATTTGGCCATGAGCCACCTGAAGCAAAGAATTGTCATTTAATATTTAAAATCGACTTAAAGCCTGGAAAGAGCTAAACGATCAGCACCGAAAACTTCGAAGTCAGGACAATTTAAGTCGTAATTACACATATAACTTAACGAGAAGTAGTTTATTAGTAAGTTTTATGTCATCTCTTAGAATCTCCTACATGTTTTATACACATAGTAGGTATACATATACATTATTTCAAACTAATGAGTGTTAATCAAAACCATTAGTACCACTTCTGAGAATTATGTAAAAATGACATAGAGTTTTCCATGCAAAGGTTTGTTAGAAGTAAGAGTAGTTTATAGAAAACTTTTGCCTTGATTCCTTAGAATACGCCTATTTTTTACTAAAAAATATAAAAAATGTGTTTACGTAAGAGTTGGTTAAGATGAGATTATCTTTTGAAAATCTTCACCTTGAGTCCTTAAGGTGCCCAACTTAAGCATAGGGTTTTTAATTTATTGTGGCTTTCTATTTTTCTGAGTTACATTTATCGTACTCAAACACACAAATAAATACACACACTGACAGAACATGTTTTGTTATTTCTTGGATTCCTGGAGACACCAACTGTGTAGTTCAGGTGAAACTGTTATCGTATTCTGGTTCAAAATCTTTACCTACCTTAAGAAGCGATAAGCGAGCGAGGTGGCGTCCAGTCAGCACAAAACATCGCATATAGGTCAACGTATCCCCTTCCACACCTGGCCATACCTCTTAAGAAGCAGTAAAGAGCGTTCAAAACGGTTAACTTGAGGAATCTCATAAAAATATTGACTGCTGTGTAAATGGGTCTTCTCTCTATTGGCATCAGTTCATGCAAGTTTCTATTCAAAACAATCTAAAAAAGTTTAAAGATAAGCGACTTGAGATTTCTAAAATCCATAATTTCAATTCGATTCTCCTGAAATGTTAATATAGCAAAAAGGATTTTCCTGATGTATAATATGTACGCCAAATTTCATGCATATTTTTAGATTAGCCGTGAGATATTGTTTTCTTTTTTTCTTTTGTTGTTTTGAAGAATTGCTCCATACTATGCAATTAAGAGTGTTTTTTAACTAATTATTTCTAATTAAACTCTTGAATCCTACCTTAATAAATTGTAGTGATGAATTTATAATTATCCTATTAGTAAGGATAGAAATACCGAATAAGATGGCTCAGACGGTAACGCCTCTGGCCCGCATTCGGGAGGTCACGGATTCGATTCTCGCGGTCAACTTTCCTGACCTAGGGTTTTTTCGGAGGTTTTTCCCGGGCCACTCAGGCGAATGCTGGCAAGGATATTTAACTTTCATCCCCCAATTACTCCCTTTCAATTTTTTTTCATTTCATTCTCTCTATCCGGTCTTTCCAGGCTGTAAGAGTCAACGGGGTCGCCGGTAAGATGCACTGCGGTGGAACAGGCACTCTGGAGATAGGGTGTTCAATTGAGGGGAGGCGCTGTGGTTGGCTGGCTGCCCACCAGGGAGACTGGTTGAACATCCGGACCTGGTGAAGCGCTCTCTGTGGTGACCTGGAACTCAGTCGGGTTGAAGAACTGCCTGCACCTGTTAGGGACCCCCGTAATAGTTTTGCCTGTGATACGTTCTGGTCACCATCTCCTTCCTCCCGGGGTCTGACGCACAATAAGCCATCGGCTGACATACGTACCGGAATCCCCACCGTGACATATGAGACGGAAAGAAACAGATGTTAAATATGAGACTTCAGCACCAGACAGTTATATAATATGAGTATTATTGTTTAATAACGAAAGTCATCTTATCATTTGTTTATCTTTTATTTACGTGGATATGGCAAGATGATAGGATCAACAGAAAAGGAGACGTACAAAAGGCAATAAAAGATTAGAAACATGGGTAGAGGAAAACGACCTAGATAGAAACAAAGGGAAGACAATGCAAAGGAACTTCAGGAAAGGAGGAGGTCATAAACCAATGATAAAGTATTAGTTAATCTAAGTAAAATTAGAAAAAGGGCTCGATCAAAACACCAAGTAACACTATACAATTGAGCCACTCCACGTAGTAGGGAAATAAAGATATCTGGGAAATGCAATGCAAACAACAGCAACGTCTTTCGGAGAAGACACTCAAGAGAAAACAGGAGTAGCCATTAGAGCCTCTCTCAATATCCCGAACATAGCAAACTTCTCGATAAACACAGCAATGAAGGCATTTAGAACGAGCAACATATGCAATAGGGATTACATGGGAAAGGCTAAAAATCGACGATCTGGTGAAAATAGAAAAAGTGAAAACGTTTATGAAACGGAGTGGGAAACGCACTACCCCGGTTGGCATACGAACCCTTAGGGAGACCTACTTCATAGAGGATATTACACGAGCTGCCATACACAGCATCATATCAGGAAATGGTAATCATAGGGGACAGAAAGGAGAGGGAAATAGATCTGATTTCTAACCACATCAGCCATGCTGGACCAAAGAATGCAAGCCCCAGAGACACGTCGCAAGGATCCTAGCAATACACCATAAAATATGCACGAACAAGAATAATTACCCCGAGCCGACCGAGTGTATATTATAATCATAAGTGCAGGAAGTACCACATTGTAGAGTGCAACAAGAGAACAAAAACTATAACTGACTATAGTTAATATTAAACTATACACTAATGTTTAACTAGAGCACACATTTCCCAATATACCTTTCATAGATTTATGCCGAAACAGTTCATCATATGGAACAATAAGAAAATAAGAATTTGCCGACAGATGAAAACCTGAGAAAGAGAGTTTAAAAGTTATAACGCTAAAATATCACTATTCCAACTTTATGCGGTTTAAAGAGAATTTAGTGCATCTACTGGTCCTCTACAATAAAATTCTCAGACATCTTTTCAAAATTCTGCTCAATTATATTTAGGCGAAGCGTATCATTTTACTACAATTTTATAGGAGGCTAGGGTTACGAATTTAAATCGCTACATGACATGCTTTAAAATCTATACATGGAACTAAAGTGAGTCTGTATTATTTAATAACACTAAAAATTTTCAATTTTGGCAATTTTTGGCCTTTTTTCACATGAGTATGCTTAAAGATGGTAGCCAAGCCGCATGGCCCAAGCGTTAGAGTCTGTGGCCTGCTTTTTGGAGGTCATGGGTTCGATTCCCATGGCCGACTTTCCTGACTTTCTCTGGGTCGCTAGCGAATGCTGGGAAGAATAATTACATCCTCCGAATTTCCTGTCCCTCTATTTCACCTCATTTCTCATTCACTTCACGTTTCATCCTGGTTGGCTATTTCAGGGTACTAAGTGTCGGTGTGAATTTCGGCATGCATGGCAGGAAATTTGCTCTCTGTAAATCCTCGTCCTCCGGAGGTCTCCGTATCTAGGGCCTCCCAGTGGGATTTAAGCCCATAAGGGGGAAGGTGAGCTGTAGCTATTAGGGTCCCCGCACCCTGCTCTCGTCTCTCCTCAGGCCCGATCATCCATACCTTTCGTGGGGGGGGGGGGGGGGGAGCTATCAGACATTGGCACAAGACATCTTCCATAGGTTGAGGTGCTAAGTCCCCCTTCGAACCTTGCCACGGAGTCATAAAGAAGAAAGCCGTGCTTGTTGCAACCGCTCATAGTCATACTACATTATTTGTTTAAGTTACTTCATTTTCTAACTAAAATAAATTAGCTTTCATTTAGAATCAGTAATATTGAGATAAGCAAATGAAAAGAAATTAGAAATATTCTTATAGATGGTTCTCGCGATGGATCTCGATGGTTCAGAGATGGTTCTCGCGATGCAATACGCCGAACGCAAAGTTACGAGATGGCAGCCAGCTCGCCCCTACCTCTCACCACCCCTTCTAAACGCCTACACTTTTGCCCTCTGTGCGAATTTCTCAAACTACTTCATGGACGATACTACCGATAGAAACAAGTCCTTAAGTAATGAGCTAATGTAATCATGTTGAGGCAAAAGAGAGTCAATTACTAAATCACAACAAAACGAAAGTACACTTAATATATGCCACATTAAAGAGTAACGTTCAAAGAAAATAATAGTTTCAGAGTCAAATCTGTCATGCTACTAACCAAAAATTCTTACAAAAATCCTCTGCAATTTATTTTCAAGTGTTAAATTTGAACTCTGTTTCATAAAACAGGTGTTTTGGAGGCATATCCTCTGTTTCTCATATATTTAATTTATCACTTAGATGGTAAATATGCACTGTGCTATGCGGTAACTGTTTATGCTGTTTTTACTTTCTCTACCACTATAGCATAGATGGGGAGAACCAGCACATTGTGTCACTTCCCCTACATCATAGTTTTAACCCTTTCCACTACCTCACAGCGGTTAGCTACCAGGCCACACCTCCCGCTATTGTCTGTCTACCTCCGAGAACCGGTCAGTCCTTCAAATTGTGTCAGTAAGTGGGAAGGGTAAATACTCGATGGTACTGCTGTCACCCCTCTTCCCCATACCTGCACTATAGTAAGTAGGGGAAGATTGTATTCGACCCAAAAATTTGATGTCAAGACTTCAACGGAAATATGTTTTCAGGCCCCTTGAATTTAAAAAAAAAAAAAAAAAAAAAAAAAAAAAAAAAAAAAAAAAAAAAAAAAAAAAACCATTCTTAATAAAAGGTGTGTGTGTATGTATGTGTGTGTGTGTCTGTCTGTCTGTCTGTCTGTCTGTCTGTCTGTCTGTCTGTCTATCTATCTACCCGTCTGTGAACAGCATAACTCAAAAACGTAAAGTCGGTAAAAATCTGAAGTTGATATTAAAGTTTAATATCTCTTAAGGATGCGATACGAAGATTTTGAAGAAAGTTCCTCCACCCTTTACATGAAAAACTTTTCGAAAATTTTGATTTTCTCAAAAATGGCTCTAACGATTTTGTTTAAGGTATTTTTATGGCAACTGAAATATATATTTTGAATTTTGTGGCTCATGTAGTCCTGTTTACTCTTGATGACTGCATAACTGGTGAACCGTAAGAGAGACAAAATTTTACTATACAAAAAAAAGTAGATCTCGTTAAAATACACAATTTACATCTAATACATTTCTTTGTGGAGTGAGCATTTCAGAGGTATTCCTTGTTATTTGCCTACATTTTCTAAAACTTATACTTTTCTCGAATGGGAAGTAGTTATTAATTTTTTTTATCTGTTGGCCATGCAGCGGGAACGGAATTTCAGAGCCATCACGTAGCGACTAGCTTTAAAACATTTGACTCTCACTTAAAGCCTACCGTATTCCCATATTCCCCTTGCACCTACAACAAAATTAGCAATAAGAATTTCTGTAAACGTTTATCTCGATTAACATGGAGTAGACAGAGGAATGACGTTTGTAAGAATAGTTTGTCCAAGATTGAATAGAGAAAGTCATGTGAGTGCAACACATCAGACTTTTTATGTTTAGTGTCTCTATTAACCACTTGAGTGAAACGGACAAAATGTTGTAGCAGGGAACAACTACCCCATAATTAATATGCACACGTTAATACAAAGAGTGAGTTCGTAGTGTTTAAGGGCCCGTCGACAGCTAGGTCATTTGGGCTAATACAAAGAATATGACCGGGCATATGTAAATGCAGTGTATGAAAGTAATAACCGAGAAAGTATATTAAAAGAGAAAATGTAGAAAAGGAAACAAATGTACACCCGTGGACAAAATAAACGAGAGTCTCGTCTGGATCACCACGCTACCTTAACGGTAGAGAACAACTCCGCGAGCGTCAATTTGCAGTTTGAAGAAAGTAGGTCATGTATGTGTGCATGTCTGTATGTGTGAGTGTGTGCGTGTGTGTGCGCGCGCGCGTGCGCGCAACACAAAGGGTTAGAAAAAGTAATAGTTTGTATGAGAGAAATGACCGACGAGATAAAAGCGACAGAGATATATAGGAATTCCCAGATATGTAATTAGGGGGACATATGTGTTACAGCCCAAGCCATATAAGTTTTTAGAAGAAAAAACGACATAAATGTGAAGTAATTGTCATAGAAACAAAATATAACGTGTGTATATAGTTGAGTTAAAATTTTAGCCATATGACTACGTCATTGTATTTTCAAAGCTAAAAGTTAGTCTTTGGTAGCAGTTTGTTGCATACCGACGTGATGAATGTCTGTCTGCAAATCATATTATTCCTATACTGATCTAAAACACTTGAGATAATAGACATTTTTGTCCTTGTCGCTGATTTTTTAATTCTTGCGGTGTTGCAACTTATTATTTTAATATAAGTCTCAGTTTGTATATCTTTTAGGACATTTATAAAATTAAAAATGTTCGGATGTGGCGAGTAAAATTGTGAATTAAGGTATGAATGAAATGATTCACGTGCATTTGTGGTTCTGAGTGGTGAAGATGACAATTCAGACCCCATATGCGGAGGAAAAGTGACTTCATCTGCAATATAATTTTCTAAAAGATAGTCACAAAATAAAACTATGTCTTTGTCCTCAGGTAAATTTGACATTAAATTAAATGCGAAGTAGTCGCCAACTTCCTCTGGTGGTAATAAAGGGAGACCAAATATAAGTTTTAAAAATTCACTTTGCAAATTGGATTTGCATGAAAACATAATTACGTGTTTTTCAGAATCATTTACCATAGTAAACTTTTCGTAGTGATTAGTGCACGCTTCAAGGGTGTCCACGACTTGATGCGTTTCTTCCATGTTCCTCGGTAGATGAAGTATTTGACTGGAGCGCGTCACATGAATATTTCGTCTAATATTTATATGTAAAATCTTTCTTTGTTAGTGTTTCAATATCTTGTTCTTGTAGTTCTCTGAGAATCACTTTTCTAGGTCTTTCGTGCAAATTTTCCTCTGCTTTTCTTTTAACGAGATTGTTAAACTATTGTCGAGTTAGGTCAGCTTCACAATCTTGTTTATGGATATGGTGCACTTCACTATGTTCAATTTCTTTACGACCATTACACTTTACGACACTTAACAAAACTTCTGCACTTTTTATTGGTACATCACCATTGTTCTTTACCATTAGTGGCTGCGCTGTAGCTGAGTGGTTAGACCATTCGCTTCTCACCAAAGCGGCCCGGGTTCGATCCCAGGCAACCGAATATAGGATTTGTTGTGGACAAACGGTGCTAGGGCGGACTTCCCACGGGCTCTCCGATTTCCCCCGCCATCTCATTCCACCGGTGCTCCATCTTTATTTCATGTATCATTAGTGTCACCGCCTGCGGTGCCGTATGTAGTAAAAGCGGGCCTTAAACACTACAACATTTTTTTACTATTAGCAAGCATCTTATGGAAGCGAAATTTAAATCCATTGATAACTAACAGTTCTTTTCCCTTTTCACTTAGTATAATTTTATCTACTTTCACTGGTCCCATCGTGTACACGGAGGTTCTAATACAGATTACACAGGGACACCAACTATTTAGGTAAAATGAAGGGACGTCACACACACCGTATGTATCGATATATTATAAGCGGCCATCGTATCGACATAAGTAAGCTTTATTATCACACAGTTTACAGTGCTACCTAATACACAAAATATATACCGTCTTTGGGCTTCGTACCCTTCTTGCTCTAAGTCGTCCCACTTAAATTGGTGTTATTGAAGGTCTGCCGCGAGAATCTACCTGCATTAAAATCTGACCGGGGACGCAACCCGTAAACCCCGGAAATTAGTAGGAATGTGACGATAGCACTATTTCTCGATACCCCATACTCACTTTATAAAAAGGCGATAGCTTGTTCGCTGAAAAATGTTCTTATTAGTAGTTTTCTGGATATAAGCGCATGCAACCCAATATTGCTTTTGCTCATCGTTTTCAGATGTCGCGGTGTCAAGTTCTTACGGCGACATTGCTTTTTAATTGAGGTTCTACAAATTTCACTCGTTGTATGAACGTAAACTGCTCTTTAAATGTTCAGTATTGTGTTACCACTACGCGAAAATGTTATTCTGCATGTTTTAAATACTGCTCGGTTATTATACTGGTCGACGAAATTCAACGTTGTAAAATTTCCGAGCACCAAAATGGGTTATCCTTATGTACTTTGACCTGCTGAATACGAATATGGTATTGGTTTTTCCACAGCACCCACAGTGTTTGTGTAAATGGTGCTGGTCACTATCCAATTGTATTCGGTCCTTGTGATGCTTAAACAATATGATTTGGTCTTTAAATACTAATATATCAACACAAAGACCATGAAATGCTAATGAAATATGTTTTCATACACACCTAAATTATTTTTTTATATTTACTGCGCCTCTTATGTGAGTCAGTGCTATCCTGCAGTAGTGTCTAACAGTAGTCAGCCGCCATACTTGTTCACATTGTTCCTAATAAGCGTTGCTTCAAGAGCACCAGCAGGAAATGAATTCAAGTGTGAGTGAAGAATGTACATTTTAGCATGTTACAACCGAGATTACGCCAAGACTGTAGTAATTCATTGACTAACATCACTATTGTCTGTTCTCTTGTTTCCAAACAAATCAGAACAAGCTTTCTGAAAGAATTACAGCAGTCCAGTTCAAGAGGGCTCAAAGCTTTGTCCATTGCAGCAACGAACAGCTTCATAAGTCCAAATTTTATGTGAAGTTGTGGTAACAAAACGTCTTTCAATTTCACCAATGGAACGTTTGCTACATTCTTGCAACCAGGTTCCATTTGTGTACGGACAGGCCAAATCCTTCTGTTGTAGTGACTCTTCCAATCACGGTTATCCCATTCACAAAGAAAACAGTAATGTTTTCTATACCCAGATTGTAATCATGTAAGTATACCAATTACTTTGAAGTCAGCACAGATTGCCACTTGTGATGTTATATTGAATTTAATTCAACAAATGTCTCATACTGTTGTATGTTTCCTTCATTTTAGTGGTATAAGCTATGGGAACAGGAGGACACATAATGCTGTTGTGAAAGAGTACCGATTTGAGGCTAGTTTTGGAGCCATCAATGAATAGTCGCCATTCCGCTGGTAAGTGCTTCATTCCCATAGCATTAAATATACCATTCACGTCATTGTAGTAACAGAGTGAGCCTTCCACCACAAAAAATGGTGCGAAGGCCGCCTGACGATGTCAAAAGCAAGAAACTCTAGCATCTTTGTCTAGCAAATTCCACTGCTTCAGATGCGAAAACAAAAGTTCAGCTTTTGCCTTAGAAAGGTTCAGGTTCCTAACAAAGTCATTCAGATCATTTTGTGCCAGGATATGTGGCATCATTTCTTCGTAACCGAAATCAGAGCTTGCATTCTGCGTGTCTGTACTAGCTTCGACCTAGGTTTCATTTCGCCTGATTCAGTATGGATGTCGCATGTCGTCTGCATGATTTAGAGTATACTCCCCACAGATGTAGCAAAAGTTTATTGGATGATTCTTAAGAAATCTACCTAACTACTCTCTACTAACTAACAAATAACATATTCGTGTTTGGGGGTCAAAATACATAAGAAAAACTCATTTCAATTTTTCATTTTAGACTAGTGTTATTAGTACTGTCTACTTTCACCTGTGTGATGGAAGAGATATTCCGAAAAATGAAATATGCAAACAATTTGGAATAAATTTGAATGGAAGCAGAATAACGAATCCAAGATTTGCTGACAATGTCGTTCTATTCGCCAAAACACCCATAGAATTACAAAAAATCTAGACCATCTATGTGAACATAATAAATCCGCAGGTCTCTCGTTAAACGAACTAAAAACGCAAATCATGTATAACGGATCAACAACACCAACATTAATTGATGAAATACTCCTCACATACGTAAACCAGTATACATAATTGGAACAAATGGTATCCTTTCAGGACAAAACGGAGAAGGAAATACCAAGGAAAATCTCTCTAGCCTGGAAGGCATTTTGGGGTCTTACGTTCTTACTCTTAGATAAAACGTTAAGTAGACGAACTAAAGTTCACGTATTGGAAGTGTGTGTCTATCCTGTATTACTCTATGGGTGTCAAACATGGTGTCAAACATCACCGAAAGGCGATTATTTGAGCCTTTGCCGCTCACTGGGCACCCTCAGAAGAATGGATGAGGTGAATGGACCCTAAGGGCGGCCGCAACGTTGCCACGACAGAGCAGGTGGCAGGTTCCCTACATTTTCCCAGTTAGAGGCACCCGGCGCAGGATGGCTCAAATCGTCTTCCCCCATCCCTTCGGGTTCGTACTCCCAAGCTAGTACCATCCCATGGGGGTCCCAGAAACCAGTAAGCTCACCTCCAATACGGGGACAAGATTTCCAGAGCGCATCCTTTTCCCCTGCTATGCTCCTGCCGCGACGCTCGCCGACGCTTCCAACCACGAAAGAAACTTAACAGGATGAAATGAAATGATTAACGAAATGAAGGGACAGGAAATTCGGAGGATATGGAAATCCTTCCCAGGATTCGCCTGGCGACTCGGGAAACCTCTGAAAAAACCCATAAATCAGGAAGGTCGCCCGCGGGGATCGGGCCCAAGACCTCCCAAATGTGGGCCACAGACGTTACTGCCTGAGCCATCCCGCTCGGTTGTCAAGAAGTTTAGTCCAGCAACTCTTTGGAGACACGTGCGAGGCAACAACGTGAAGTCTCGACTCCTTTCATTACTTAATGTAGCATAAAATAAAACGCAACTTTCAGTACTGTAAAACTTAAAAGAGTAAAAGTATCGAAGATTTATTTCAAAGTATTAAACATACGTCCATACCACCGAGTATCGAGAGTACAAGCTATCGATAGCACTGAGGTCCCATCCCTAGCAGCGCAGGTAGTTGGAAAAAGTGACTTGTGGAGAGGACCGACGAGATAAAGAGACTAAGATACATATGCACTCCTAGACATGTCATTAAAAGGATGACAGCAGGAATACTAGTGAATGAATTCTCACGCAACGCTACATAAAGCAGCAAATGTTGCAATTATTAATAATACGAATTTCAGCGTCAGGGCATTTTCATATAAAAAGGGGTACTCTTTGCAAGCGGCCCAGTCTGACTAAATTCTAACAGCGATGTGCTGAATCTACAACATGGTTGGGGCAATACTGTGTGACAAGTGAAAAAGAGAGGAGTGGGTGAGTGAGAGAGTGGGTGAGCGAGAGAGTGGTTGGGGAGTGAGTGGGTAAGTGGGTGAGTGAGTGAGTTCGTGAGTTCGTTAGTGAGTGAGGGAGTAGTGAGCGGGTGGGGAGTGAGTGACAGTAAGTGAATAAGTGAGTGAGTGGTGAATAAATGAGTGAGTGAGTGAGTGAGTGAGTGAGTGGAGTTTAAGGGCTCGTCGACAGCTAGGTCATTTGGGCCTGTGTCACGATTATAATTTTTGTTTTCCACCAAATAAGTAGCGGTATATGGAAAGAGCTAAGAATTGAGAAAAAGTGCGAACATGTAATTAAGGGCCGCTTTTATGCTTTTACAACCGGAGTAATATCCAGCTAATAACCGAACACGTGGTTGTATTAGTGCTCTCACCAATTCCTAAGGTAAGAGATATAAGGAGAGGCTCAAGTTGGAACATCTTCAAGAAGGAGATAGCAGTCGACGTAATTTCGAACCTGAGACCTCCAGATGTCAAGACGAAAACTACGAGACCCGATGTAACGCTGAGTTACACTGCTCCAGAGAGCTGGGGATCACTGAGTTGCGGAATGTTGCCTGTCTTTGTCCTTGTCAGCCTCATTAGATACAGGCAAAATATTCAAATTTAATATTCTAGATCATGCTTGCTATCATATTGTGACAAAACGACAAAATCAGTCCGGTTACCACCCGGGTCGCGTGTTTGCGTAAGCTGCATATTGTCTTCTTCACCAGGGGGAGGGGGGGGGGGGTTATTCTAAAACTTCCGAGTTACATAAGCAGAGATAGGAATTTCCAAACATTAAAACCAGGAAGTATGGTTGAACTATCAATGGAGCAAGGAGGCAAGGAGGTCGTGGATAGCAAACCACCCCCCAAATCTCGTGCAGTGTTTTGGTGTTTCCAGACAGTACTTAAACCAGTTTCAAATTGCGTCACACTCAAATTGCCTGTCAACTTGGTTTCTACTGTTTTGCAGTCTTTGGATTAGTGTAGATAACTTCAAGGCAACTGCTTAAGAATTACTATGCCTGATCATGAGTAATAGTAGCATGCACTATAGGTAATTAGTACTTGCTAGCCTTGTTATAAGTGGTGTCCATCTGTATTGTTACCGCGGCTCTCCCTAATGACCTAGTTGTCGACGGGCCCTTAAATACTACACAACTACGCGAAGCTACCTATGGGCCGCTGTGGGTTAGTGCATACCCGCCCGGCTACCTAGTTGTAGGTACAGCTAATTGGACATTAGCTTCCTCAGGCCAAAGCTATTGTGTGTAGCTTTCCCGCTCCAGAGGATTCTTTTTTGCCGTTTCGAGTAGCTTCCTTTTCCAGAACGTTTGCTCTGCATTCGGGCCTTATATAAGCAGCGGGCTAGTGCCCGGCAGGTATAGGAAAAATTTACCAGTAGACAGTGGTTAGTGACAGTTGAGTAGAGTAGAATTCAGTGCCGAATACAGTTCAGTTGTGACTTATCGCTCACCAGTTCAGTTGTGATTCGATTCTACGGAATATTGAGACATTCTTGACATTCTTCGTCATCACGAGGTTGTAATTCACGAACACTCTGTAGCTTTTCAATTTTAAAAATTTAGCAGCTGTATGAATAGAGGGTTTTGAAACAGCCATTTGCTGTGCAACACATTTTAGGCACTTCTCGGAGAGCGTTTGAACAATGCGCCAATTTTATCTCCTTTAGAACATGTCATTTTTGTTCTTAGGTTTAGCATTAGCGATCCTGTTCTAAAATTATTAATTAGACATCTGGCAGTATATCTGTATTTGGAAATGTCTCTTGGAAAGGCCCATACACCTGTCTATATGATTCGGTTTTTACGTTGAAGCGTGCATTTTTCGGCAGAGATTTCAGTGGACCGATAACAAGATGGGAACAGCAACAATAATAAGACTATTTTAAATTAATTCACACACGATACAGATGTTTCAATAAGCTTTCGCTTTTGATATGCACAATGAACAAATTCCAGTCTTTACAGTGCAAACAAAGGGTAACAATTGACAGTTTTACAGCCGATAAGCATAGCCTTGAGCAGATCATTCACCGCTAATGAGCTACCGGTTGTATACCTAATTATTGAATTTACTGTCTGGCTCATTGAGCTTGTTTTTAATTAACTCAATTTATACCCTGCTTAACTCAGAAAACAGACCTAAAGCCCGCATGCATATCGCCCCTCTCCTGAATGATAAACAATTCCATATAACGGTCATCCTCGAAATGTGAAAATTCAGAATTAATCTGCAGATAGCGGTATCCTTAAATATATTAATTCAGCATATGCACATCTACCGTATATAGGTATATCAAAGGAGATGGTTCGGGGAGAGAGGAAAAATTGTTTTTCTCGCTTGTCTACTGCTCTCATGCTTACAGAGCAGCCAAGCTAAAAGTCTCGAGGAAGATACAAATGGCCGCGGGACGTGGACACTCAAATTGGCATACAGATAACCACGCTTGTAAACTTTCAGTTTAATAACGCACTTTCTTTTTAAATAATAATAATAATAATAATAATAATAATAATAATAATAATAATAATAATAATAATAATAATAATAATAATAATAATAATAATAATAATAATAATAATAATAATAATAATAATAATAATAATAATAATAATAATAATAATAATAATAATAATAATAATAATAATAATAATAATAATAATAATAATAATAATAATAATAATAATAATAATAATAATAACCAAATTACACAATCGAGCATAATTCGAGCATGATTTAAATTGTTTAAATAGGGGATAGAATGGTATTCAAAGGAAGGCGGAACCGATGCTCTTAAGGAAGAAAGGATAAATACCTCTGTTGACTGATTAACTGTTCTGAAGTACTGAAGATTACACTGGGTGCCACCCCATCTTGATGACAAAAAAGTTGCACTTGAGACGTGTTCTTCTCCGGTGTATTCCAAGACGATTGATTCCCGAACAAAAATACATTGGTGTGCAGGTTTACATGCAGTTAGGATGAAATGGAGTGTCTTTCAAAGTTTCACTGCTGATGAAGCATGGCTGCATCATTTCGAACCTGAGAGGAAACAGCAACGCTCTGTGTACAATTCTCCACCATCAACCCTCGAAATAGCAAAAGCGCTTACTTCTGCTGGGAAAGTTATGGTTTTCTCATATTTTGATATTCATGGAATGATTCATCGGCATATCAACCTGCACACACAACAAAAACTGGGAAATACTAAAGAGAACTCGTGAAAATTCTGCGAGGCCATATTAGGCGCAAAAGGGCACATATCCGTCAAACAAGCTGGGTGCTGCACGGCCTCTAATCCCAAATATTGTTACTGAATATATCTTGTAAAAATCTGATGTGTTGCACTCTCATGACTTTCTCTGCTCTTGTACTAACCATTCCTATATTTTCTTCGTCTTAGTTGAGATAAACATTTACAGAAATTATCTTATTTGCTTATTTCCTTATAGGTGGAATGAGAATATGGGAATACAGTAGACTTTGAGCGAAAGTCAAATCTTTTAAAGCTTTGAGATTCCGTTCTCTTTGCACGGTTAACGTATAAAAAAATTGAATAACAACGTTCCATTTGATAGAAGTTTAAGTTCTCCAAAACTGACACAAATAACAAGGCACATCTCCGAAATGGTTCACTCTATAAACAATTTTATTTCGACATAAATTGTGTATTTTAGTAAGATCTACTTTTTTCTATACTAGGATTTGGTCTATCTCTAACGGTTTACCAATTATTCAGAAGTCATCCAGAGTAAACAGGACTACATAGGCTATAGCCAGAACATTCAAAATGTGCATTTCATTTGTCATAAAAATATCTTAAACGTATGGCATTTTAATAAAAATCGTTAAAGCCGTTTTCAAGAAAATCAAAATTTTCCATTTAAAGGGTAGTTTGGGGTGGGGCTATTTTTTCAAAATCTTTGTGTATCATCCTTGAAAGACATTAAACTTAAATACCAAATTTGGTTTTTAACCGACTTTTCATTTTTTAGTTATGCTGTCCACAGACTGACAGACACAGACACACGGACCTTTTACTAAAATTTTTTTTATTATTATTATTATTCAGCGGGTCTCAAAACATATTTTCGGTGAAATCTCGACATCGAATTTTTGGTTGGAATGCAATACTTCCTGTACTTACCAATAGAGAAATTAAAAATCAATGTGAAGTGCGCCCGTATTCTCTCTGCAGTCTGGATTTAACTCCGTGTGACTTTCTTCTATTTCCGCATCTGAAGAAATACTCTGTAGGAGGCATTTTTCATCTTTAGAAGAGGTATTGAAGGCTGCGGAGGTGATTTTGAAGGACCTGTCAAAAATGGTTTTCAGCATATACCGGGTGGAAGGTCTGCTTCGGCCATGCGTTAACCAGGGATTCTGCATGATGAGTGGAACAAATATGTCCAATACAATATCAGTAAAGAGCTATTTCGCCGAAAACAATTAGTTTGTGTCAAGTATTTGGGGCCATCTAGCTTCTTGACGAATGTACATAAATGGTTTATTATTTCACTAACTGTTGCGCAGACATTGTCTGAACTATGTCTTTTTATTTCAATTCGAATGAATTTAGTCCATATTTAATGTTAACGTGACGTACCCAAATCTCTCTTAGAAATTAAACTTTGCATGACATTTTAACATTAAATTGTGACTAAACTGATTTGAATTAAGGTAGAAATGCATTATAGCATTGTTCACACAATGTTTGTGCGACTGTTAGTGAAATAATAAACCATTTATGACTATTCGTCAAGGAGCTAGATGGCTCCAAATATTTGACACAAATTAGATGTTTTTTTTTTTTTTTTTTTTCTCCTACGAAACGGTCCTTTATTGACAACAATTATATTGGACATATTTGTTACACTCATCATGTAGAATCCCTGGTTAACGTGTGGCCAAGGCAGTACCTTCCATTCTGTATTTGCAGACTGGCCGAAACGCTGGGACAAGCGCATTGTATTCAAAAGAGACTACTTTGAGAAGGACCATGAAAATTATGAACATGAGTAAAGATATGTTCTCAAAAAAATTATGACCATTCCTTATCAAACAGCCTGGTATTTTTACAACTATCCACAGCTGAAGACACGATTCACATCGAAGGAGTATTTCCTGAGGGACAAAAGCTACTGTTACATTTCCACTTTATTTTGTAACTCTAATTACCTGTGTGTACATGCCATAAATAACCATATTACAGAGACGTATTTTTCTTTCATAATAAGTAATATCATAATAACACATAACAACGCTTGTGTAGATTTTGGTTCTCATGGAATGCACACTAGCAAAATGTATGGAAGTCCTCTTGTAGAGTTGTATTAAAGCTAAGAATTAAGCACAAACTTAACATTTACAGCAGTTTAGAGGTCAAAGACATAAAAGTTAACTACACCCTTTTTGTTTGTGATCAATATCAGGCACCTTTATTATTGTTTCTGCGCTGCACTATAACCTTGAACAATATGAACACAAGTAATTACAAGCTTAGGAAATAGAGTTAACACGGCAAAGCTAAAAACTACTTTTAGGTGCAATAAAACAGAGGATAATGGAAAGCTTGGGAAGGGAGAAGATACACGGCTACGCTTCACTGCAAATGAACAAGCGCTTTAACGAAGTAAGCATTAGAGCATGCCACTTCTTTATAACAAGAAAATAAAGCTGGCTTTTTATGTTGGCACTGGAAACGATGCCGCTAGAGTGCACTTTAAGGCATGTTTGTGAACATGCAAATGAATGGCCAGTAAAACAAATAGAAAAGCATGCTAAGTAGAATCGGTGAAAACCAAATACATACATTGTGGAGGTGTTTAATCATCAAGGAAAGAAAAGGTGACAGCGCCCTACTCGGAGTTTTGTTTTTTCTTTGTTTTCTTGCCTCTTTGTGCTTGCTCTGTGTGCCAGATGGCTGTATAAGGTTACATGATTCTGTTACACATTTTCCCACCTATTAAAATTAGCATAACAAGAACTCCGAGAAGCTGGCGGATATTATTTATCATAGAGCGTGAACGTCTGTGCTTCGAAAGGGGTGACCAATGTGTTTTAGAGAACGAAGTATCTTAATAAAGGAAAATAAACCATTCATGGTTTAATGCTTTTCTTCAATCTGGGTGAAAGTTCTACCGCTGTAGTCGAAGGAAACAAAAACTATACATCTACTTACTTATTCATTTACTCGTATCAGTTATACAATTTTGTTACACTGTTAATAGTAAAAGGGAGGGAGTGTATAGTATTAGTATCAAGGTGCTCTGTGACGCACCTTACAGAAGTCTGTAGGATCACGTAAGTAGCAATTAATTTGCATACGTGTGTGCTGCATTCTATTTAGATACGGTCAAATAAACCTGTCTTGTGGTGAAAAGGGCATATTATACTTCACCTAGCGAAAATCAGTGTTCTCTTTACGTGGACGTTCTATGTATCATTGCGATGCACGTGGGCGTGGAGTGATACAAACCGGTGATATGTTTACATCTATTTCATTCTCCCGCTGGACAGAATTGTGTGCCTGTTAATCACTCTTTTATATATATACGTGTAATTAACGTAATGGTACATGCAAACTTGCCGTGAGTAGAGAAATTCGTGCGCGCGCCACATCAATAATACTTACCTCTATGTAAGGTACCTACAACTTATAGGAGATTGAAATAAGTAAAATATTATAAAACACCTGATTATATGGCAGTCATGGGCCAAGAAAAACAAAAGAATGGACGCAGCCCTTAAAAAAAGTTTAATATGTGGGGTATTAGACATCGTCACTGTAGTGTAAAACGTTGAGTGGCTTTCACTAAAGGGAGACGAAATATAAATTTCATTGAAGGATGTTTATTCAGGAACCAAAACACAGTTACAAAATATTATGCTTAAAAAGCAATAACAATTGTGTGTCTCCCAAAAAAACCGGAATATAAATGCAGTAAACGGACCCAATAATAGCGGTTGTTAAAGTTGTGACGTTTTCTAGTTGTGCCACCAACAAGTGTGTAAATTTCGTTAAAAACAGCTAATACTTAAAAATTAAAACGCATAACAGAGGGTGTCTTGGAAATAGGGAATTAAAAAAAAACCTTCACGCCTTAATTAAATTCAGATTTTTCTTGCAGGAAGTGTTCCAAGTTTTGTCGTTCCTACGTACAAAAATGAAAAGAACTTAACCATTTTCCGTTTAGGATACTCATTTTATTTACTAAGTCAAACTAGAACATTTTCACAAAATATCATTGTAGGTTTAGATAAAATCATAAATAATGTTTTTAAGTACAGCAGTATTTGAGGTAGAGGAGGCACCTAATATACTGAGTATTTTAATATTTATTTATACTGTTATTTGAGGTATTGTTCACGGAGGGTGTGAATACATTTTCTAAAACTTCTTTTTTATAGCTCGGGGAGCCTTTCTACAGTAAGTTTTTATCTATCTCTTAAACTTTTTCAGTTATACAAAAACCAGCTAGTTATATAAAACTAGCTGAAATAGCCGGCGTTGCCCTTGGTTTGACAATTTTATTTATCCCTACAAGTTTTAGACTTAGGTTGCACTTGCCCAATAGCCTTGTGTTTCTTTGGACACATTTAAAAATACTACTTAATATCCTAAACAAAGAGTAGATTAAAACTCCTAGGACATTTTAAAGAGCAAAAAATAAACAAAATAAATAAATGGAAAAACTAGAAAGACACTATGCAATGAAAAACCACAAATGCCACAGGAACAAAAGATAGTAGAAGAAATTGTATGGACTGCTGCATTTCTATTTCAATCGTATAAAAATTGTATGACTTGTCTGTCTGTAGAAGAGTGATTAGACAATGAGATGTGGTGTGTTAATAATAAAAGAGAGTAAATAAATACATGTGATTGTAATGCATTGCATTTCTAATTTAAACATATAGAAAATTGCATAAATTGTTAGTAGAAGAGCGAGTACACAAATACACGTGAATGCGTTGTGTAAAAGAAAAGTGAGCAGAGAAAACAGTGTGAATGTAATACGTTGCCTTCCTAATTCAAACATACAGAAAATTGCATGAATTGTATATTGAAGAGCGAGTAGAGAAGGATGTGTGAACGTGTTACGTAAAAGAAAAGCGAGGACAGAAAATCATGTGAATGTAATGTTTGCATTTCTATTTCTCATATATACAATTGTATGAATTGTGTATTGAAGAGTCAATAAAGAAAGGCATGTGAATGTGTTACCTGAAAGAAAAGCGAGTAGAGCAAACCATGTAAATGTAATATGTTATAGTAACATTGGCAGTATAAAGACCTCCTCCACAGACTTGACTTTCGCAGTGAATGGTCAACCGGCTTTGGTTAATATAAACAAACATCCATTTTTATATATCTATACAGATTTACTCTGAATAAAAACGTCAGACTGTTTACGAAAATTAAATATATACGTTTTATTATTTACGTCCATATCTGAAGCATATGTTTTAAGCAGGATCTTTCGAACTATTCTGAGAAAATAAAATATCCTTCGTGTTGCAAAATATAGCTACTGACGAAAAAACCGCAACTCCACTGAGAGCTGAGTTCAGAAAGATGTGGATACTGGGGAGTTCTATAGAATTGATGAGTGACACATCATATCAACAGACAACAGATGGCACTGCACAGATGTGTCTGTATGATCTCTATTTTGACTCTGCAAGTGGTTCCTAGCTGGTATCAAAAGCCCACTAACGTGCTCCTGTTGCACAGCTCCAGCTATTTGAATGGGATGTAATTGTTGGCCTGCCTGCGCGAAGCTGAATGGACCTATCGGTGAGCGCCCGAACCGCATTCAGGGAAGCGATATGGGCACATTTATCACCCAAGTGTCAACACAGACTAACACGACTCAAATGGCGTGTGCCTCTGACATCGCCATCTCTCTGATGCCACAACACCCCGAACATCGTCGTCTGGTCCTTCAACCCTGAAAGAAGGGTCGGTCTAGGTGGCTCAGTTTGTTAGACGCTGGCCTACTGATCCCAAGGTCGCGGGTTCAAAGCTGACCCAGACCGATTGTGTTTAAGTGTGATTAAAAGCGCCAGCACCATGTCAGTATATTTACTCGCATGTAAACAAACTCTTGCAGCACGAAATTCCGGCACACCGGCAGCTCTGATAATATCTTAGCTATTGACAGCGTCCAGCCTGGAATCTAGTGCTACGAACGGTTCGAGTCAAAAATGCCTATGCTTTGCTCAAGTAACAACTGAGCATTGTTGTCCATACTTCAGTGTTACCATTGGTGCATTTTACTGTGTCGCGTTACCTTGTTGCTGTTCTTTTGCGTTATCATACCGGTTTCTTTTGTTTCTTACTTTAGTGTTTAATCAACTGGAACAGTAATTTTGAGTGTTATATGCCTACAGCATATTCAGCATTCACATCATAAATGGCAAAAGAAGGAGCCACGTGTTCAGCTTTTTACTTCAGGCGTTGGCTAACCTAGAAAAACAATTGCGGAAAATACAACTATGATATGCAGTGGAACTTGGATAATTCGAAGTTGAAGGGACAAAAAAAATTGGACTATCCAAAAATCGAATTAAAAAAAGTTACGTCTAAAATGGATATTTTAGTAATAAGGATATTCCGGTTGTCTCACTCTTTTTCGACTCTTTCCATTTTCACTCGAGGCACAGCTTAAAATTTTCTCCTTATTCTTCAGACAAATTGACAAAGTGTTTGGTGGTATCCCGTATTCTTTCGCCATTTCAGATTTTTTTCTTCAAATCCTTTTCAACTGCTCGAATGACGGCGACGTTTTCCACAAAAGTTAGTCTTGCACTGGACACACGGTTTACTGAGAGACATAGTGGCATTGATTTGCAACACACTGAACAATAGGAAGTTCAAGCGACAACTAAGGGGACCGTGTTTTAAATAAGGGGATGTGGGAGCAGGTATAGAAGTTCAAGGCCGATAGCTAGGAAAGCTATTTCACCCCCCCCCCCCCCCCAAACTGCATTCCGATAAAACAAACAACCCCAACCTCCTTTGCACAAACATATGGACGAAGCTATCATATTAAATTTCTGCGTTTGGATTCATTTTCGACTGACATTTCTCAACGAAAACTTTTAATTAAGTAAAATGAAATTCGAATTTCATGTAATTTTTTGCATTGCTTCACTACAACATTCAAGGGACCAAGAAAGATCTTCGAATTGACGAAGATTTCGAATTATAAACATTCCACTGCAATTTAAAGTACGGCTGAGTAAAACTTGAACAGTCTTGTTACCGCTGTCGACAACAGTCATTTTAAATGTGAGATTGCATTTTATTGTAATTAGTGCTAGAGAAAGAAATAACCGGATAAGACAAAGTATTATAGGCACAACAATTTTGCTACATAGCTTTTAATTGCAATACATAGTTTGAATTTTCCCTAAAAAGCCTTTAAGTGCTTTTCATTGTTGTGGAAGTGTGTATACCTGGGAAATGATGAAACAAAGATAGCCACTGTAAGAAAAATTCAGTTCTCGTTAAACTGTATTTATGTGAAGCACTCTTGTGGAACTAAGCATTCCCTTTTGTATGTTAAAATGTTTTCAGCTTTCTGCACAACACATTCTCGGGCTCGTGGCTGCTATAAACAGTAGGCTTTCGATATAGCAAAGCAGTACAGGTGAATGACTTTCCTTATAAGTGCAATATTTTGGATTTGTTTACTTTAAGGGACTATTTCTGCACTCATGTATACATAATACTGTGACAAAAGTGACTGAATTCCAGTCCAGTAACTTTTTTCTCACTTTTTCTTCCAAAACTGAACGCACAACACAGTTCTATTTTACTGACGTTAACACAGTTTACAGTCCTTCGTGATATTGCAACTCACAACTGTTGTCTTAACATACAATTTTCGTTTTTCAGTTCTCTCTCTCTCTCTCTCTCTCTCTCTCTCTCTCTCTCTCTGTCTTACAACGACGATAGGATCACTCAACACTAATTAACAGCTTCGTTATGTTCCTTCACCACGCGCCGGTTCTCTCACGATGACCGTGCACACACTAAAAACTGCCTGCTGCGACGACTCATGTCTGAAACTAACTCCTAACTCTCGTTGCCTCGCCTCCTCATGTAGCGAGGAAGACGTAACACGCACCTTTCTCGAACTTCACCTTTTCTGCAACTTCTACAAATACCGGCCGCCGAAAACTTCGAGAATAAACTCGAAAACCCCTTTGACATGCGCGCTCATTGTCACGTGTTTACAAACAGTCGCGCGAGGCAGCCTGACCTTGAGCGCCTTTGATGCGCTCTGCGCCTGGCACGTGGTGTGAGGTAGCTTGACCCCGACCGTCCTTTTATTGTGCGCCGCGGTCAGCGTCACAGTACACATGGTATACAGCGAAGGGGACCCGTTGTACACTGCAACCTACATAGATCTATTGCAGCTACCAGGAGGAAGGGAAGAAGTGAAGCAACCACGCCACAGGGAGACGTGGAAGTCCCTAACAATTCCTGGCTCAAAGACCCGACCCCTACTGGAGCTGTTGAGAGAGGATGATGGACGATCCATACAACCAGGCACCCCTCTAATATACACGGGGAATGCTCTTTCCTTGGAACAAGCCACCGCACCGGCACTGACCGGCATTGCCTCACGCTACCTAGAAACACACCTCGAACTTAGGAGGACACGGAATGAAAGGGGAATGAGGGAAAGAAAATCGCGATAGATGAAAAACCACCCAACATTCGTTTCAGGGAAAACCACGAAAAACCCAAGGTCAAAGTGGGCGGCCGATAGGAATCGATCCCGGGACCTCTGGATGCGTGCCTCATGCATCAATGCGGAGCCAACTCTATTACGTAATAATACTTAAAAAATACGATTTTTTCCTAGCTACGCAAATTTAGCAAACTCACGAATGTCTACATTCATAAAACAAATATTTAATCTTTGGCTTCTGCAACGATAGGCAGATAAGGTATAAACAAACTACGAATGCAATTTGTCTGTACTTCATAATAAGTCAATTAAATGTTAAATTAGAGTATCTGACAAAAATAAATTATTACTGGTGTGGAAATTCCCTGCAGCTAAGTTTTGACGTTGATGTAATCGCACTATGAAAGAAAAAAAACAAAGTTCTAATTATAATACACCTGCCATTCTATCTTGTTAGCAGTGTCCCAATAACATTACCAGATAATTTAAAGCGCCCAGTTGTTGCTTAACAAAGATAAATCAGAGATCTTGCAGACATGCAATTTAAGCACGAAATATCTACATCTTGATTAATACAGCAACAGTGTGCTTTTAATTAAATTTACTTGTTCATTAACAACATGCTAGCAATGAAAAGCCTGTTTGCAGAATGCATTAGTTAGGTACTTTCACGTTTTGTTCTGCCACAAGGTTTAAATACTTATCACCGCACACTCGAAATATTTTAATGATTTCTTGCTCTTCAAAAGCATTTTCTCACGCTATGTGTACAGTCTCGTACGCCCGTAGCTAACATTTATATCAGCAATGTCCAACGTTTGCGAAAGAGGGGAGGTTGGGTTTTCCCCTTCCACTTTTCGCGAACTTTGCCTCTCTTTAACCCCAGCCGTGCACTGTGTTGCAGTGGCAGGTTGGTTACATGTACGTTGCGTTTGATTTAACCCTTTCAGTCCCGGTATCCATTATAATGGACATAGGCATTTTTTGCCTACTTGTAATACTTTTAACGGTTTTTTCTGCTATATTCTTGTTATAATGTTCGTCACCAATTAAACCTATGTAAAAACATGTTCTGAATTGTACAAAATTATTTATATTATTATTTGTCAAATGATACCCGTCATCATCCACGCGTGCCATCACACTGATTATTTTACGTGGGCCCTCCCCGTCCTTTACCACAGGCACATTTGACTGCGGTTGCCGAGACTCGAACTCATGACCTCAGGCTTTGAGTGCATGGCCAGTGCACTACGTGTTGCCTTAACGATCATGGCTATTCAAGCTAGCAAGCTGAAGGTGTCTCAGACCGCCTAGTCTAAACCGGTTTCGAATTAGAGGAAGAACGGCATAAGTAGCAAAATAATTCGGGTCTGAAAGGGTTAAGAAAGCACTTTCAAATCTTATGCGATAAACATCTGTTAATTAGTGACTTCTTTGGTGCTATTTACGTTTAAGTCTATTAATATTTGGCGACTAAAGCGAAGTGCATAGCCTTAGAAGATACACCAAGAGATGATCGCGTAACATATTTCGATACACATTTTCAATATAGTTCAATATGGAGAAACTCTGTTCGCAAATATACCTATGTAGAGCTATACTCACTATTCTTGCAAATGCTTACTCCTCTATCTACTACATTTTAATCGACATATGCATTTTCAGAAATTACCTTAATGCGAATTTTCTTGTAGGCGCAAGGGGAATATAGGAATACAGTAGACTTTAAGCGATAGTGAAATGTTTTAAGAGCTGGTTGCTATGCGATGTCTTTGAAATTCCGTTCTCTTTGCCAAGAGAAGGCCAAGAGATAAAACAACGAATAACATACTCCTATTTGAAAAAAAGTATGTCGTCAAAAAAAAAAAAGGCTACCTCGGAAATGGTTCACTCAATATATATATATATATATATATATATATATATATATATATATATATATATATATATATATATTTTATATAAATAGCGTGTTTTAACGAGATCCACATTGTTATTTAGTAAGGTTTTGTCTGTCTCTCACTGTTTACCGTTTCTGCAAAAATCATCCAGAATGACGAGGTCTTCTGAGGACATTCCCAGAAAATTCAAGGTATGACTTAGAAACGTTAGTGTCCAGCACTGGATACTGACTGTCCCTCCAACTGAAGGAGTGGAATGGGGTATAGCCGCTCATTACGTAAGCGTCTCCAAAGAGACAGGGTTGGACATCCCTGTTTATATAGTTTTCTTAGAGCTTTGACTACATGAAGGGTGGTGAACGTCTTTTCTTGAGATTGTTAAAATAAATCTAAATATGATGGCTAGGGGTTTTCGCTTTATTAATTTGTTTTTTAATTACTGGTATATTTTTGTTGTTTTATTTGGCGTCTTAGGTTACATATAAAGGCAGTCAAAATATGAAATTTCATATGCTAAATCATGCTTCTATTATGGCAACAAACATTTTTACTAGTGATGGAACGTTGTTGTTGTTGTAGTGTTTAACGCCCGCTTTTACTACTACGGCACCGCAGGCGGTGACACTGATGATACATGGAATGAAGATGGAGCACCGGTGGAATGAGATGGCGGGGGAAACCGGAGCACCCGGAGAAAACCCGCCCTGACGCCGCTTCGTCCACCACGAATACCACATGCGGGTCCCTGGGATCGAACCCGGGCTGCCTAGGTGGTAGGCGAGCGCGCTAACCGCTCGGCCACGGCGCCGCCTAGTGATGGAACGATAGCACTATTACTCGATACTGATTTTTAAGTACCGATATCATTACTCGATGCTCGATACTTTATAAAAAGCTTTTAACCTTCCGTTGGTTGCTAGAGACCTGAGAAACCCTAGGTTTATTTGAACGTTATGGTTTTCGAGCAATGCACCTATGCAATTGCCTGACTAGGACATCGAACATTACACCTTACCACAGCACCTTACTCAGTAACAACCATATCCGTTTATTTCTTTGGCTGCAAAATCAGTAATCGACAGTTACCTGTCAATCATACCCTACGCGTCTACTCTAGTTACATATTGCTTACATTGGTTTTCCTGTTAGTTGTGCAGTATCCTTTCTCATTGCAAGGGACTGTTACAGACTTGATTATCAATATACGTAAGTAAAAGGTAGATGATCCTCAAAATCCCAAGGATTTGGAAGAAGTGCTTCACCTACTTTGCGACGAATATGCCTTACCTTTATGAATCTGACGATTCTGATTCTGAAGATAAACTGGGACTTTAAGATTCAGAAACTTATCATAAAAAAGAATAGGTAGACGTCGATGGCAACTTGTGTGATGCTAACATGTATTATAGCTAACATTATGTGCTTATCAAAGATTTATTATTATTTATTATTATTATTACTGTTATTATTATTGTTATTGTTATTGTTATTGTTATTGTTATTATTATTATTATTATTATTATTATTATTATTATTATTATTATTATTATTATTATTATTATTATTATTATTATTATTATTATTATTATTATTATTATTATTATTATTATTATTATTATTATTATTAAATTACAAGTTGCACCTGAACATTGCAATTTATCTTTAAATGTATTGTACAAATACACTGTATTCATATTACGTTTCAGCGATGTTGTAAGATAATACCTTCGAATAAACACCATATATATTTAACCTAAATAAAGCTAATCATGGTAATAAAGTAAAACTAAAATAAAGAACAAATTAATACAAGCATATAACCACAAAAACATAGGGAGGGTGCACTAGGCTCTGCGAGCAACGGTGTTCTATCAAGGTGCACGCTTAATCGAAGGTTAAGGTGATAGCTTATTCACTGAATTATGTTTTTATCGGTGGTTATCTGTGTATAATCGCATGCAACCAATTTTGTTTTTTCTCATCATTTTCAAATGTCGTGGTATCATGTTCTGACAGCGACGGGAAACTCGTACATTTCTTTTTCAATTGAGGTTTTGTAAACCTTATTCGTTGAATGAATGTAACATGCTTCTTTACATTTGTGATACCGTGTGACTTAGCATCACGCGAAAATGTTTTTTCTGCACATTTTACATACTCTTCTAACGGGTGATCCAAAACACTCTGAACCGGCTGCGTTGTGTTTTGTCTGTACGTGTCCTTGGCGCTTGTCGCCGACTGTCGCATAGAACAGCGCGGATGAAACCACAAAACATTCTTAAAATTACTTTTAAAGGATTTACTTAACATTGTTATTAAAGGAGATGCTAAAACTGGCCACCATCGTTGTCCATACATTTTTGGCACCTCTTTAGCAAACTCCATCACTCGCGTAGTTCACGTTAAGAAGTGCTGGCAATTTCGTGGCGGATATTGTTTTAATTTTTCCAGTGTATGTGGGTCTGTCTTGTACACTTTATGCTTTAAGTTACCCCAAAGATAGAAATTGCAGGTCACCTGGAAATCTTTCTGCAAATCGCACTTTCAGTTGGCGAGCTGACTGAGTTAACACATACGAATCATAAACAAATACACGCTATGCAGTAGAAAACAAATGCTGATCCATAATACTCTTTGTGACCAAGTACACAAGTACAGGACAAGATAATTAAGAACACTGGCAATAACTCAATCACGCGTTAACACGTCAGCTCAATATTGCACTTTCAGAGCACAGAAAAACATGTCAACCGCGTGACCTGGTGTACATCAGCTACATTATCATGTTTGCGGATGCGCAGTGGAAAAACACTGTGTAACGGTGCGGATGTTTCTGGCTCTCTCTGTATTACGTAATACTGATGAGTAGGGCTAGGAAGTTCATGCATTTGCATGTTTTTTCATAGGAGTTAAAAATGTATGCTTTCACATTATGTGCACGAATTATGGAATTTTAAGTTATTTGGACGTGATTTTATGGTGCATATAACTGCATATTTTCTTGATTTTGATAAATGCATATTATTTCAATACTACAATACTATAGCCTCTATACAGCATATTTTAATGATTTTTAGGTGGTGTTTTTTTTTTTTTTTTTTTTTTTTTTCCCCACCTGTATAATATTTTTCATATTGGTAGCGTTGCATATGATGATGTAACTCGCGAGGTGGCGAGAAGCAATGCTGAGTCATGTTGTTTTGTAGTGAATCCCCTGTTTCCATCCTTTCATGCGTAGAGAATAATCAGTGCGTTATCTGAGAGGTTTATATTAACAAAGATAAAGTGCAGGTCAACGTTTTCAGCAGCACGATTATAGCAACGTTTGTCTCTGTGTGGTCTTCAAAAGTAACAGTGTTATGAACTGGTTCCCTCCAAATTAAATTAGGCGTATAAAATGTTAAAAAGCTCTTCAAATGCCGAAAATAAAACCAACTTCAGTGCTAGATTAATTAATTTACAGAAAGAGTTTTCGGGTTGATTTAATATCTACAGATAATAGGGCATTGTTTTGTGGAGCGTGTGACAAAAATATTGGGAGTGAGAAAATATTTCAAATAGTTCAGCACATAAGCACAGCAAAACACAAGGAGAATTTAATCAGAAAACTCGCAAACAAATAACCTGTTCTAAAACAATTAGTAGTGTTTAGGAAGTAGGGTTACTGAATTTTCCTATGACTTGTGCCAAGTATTTTTAGCTGCTGATATTCCCTTGTTTAAGATTAATAATCCGATATTTAAAAACTTTCTTGCCAAGTGTACTCAACAACATGTGCCTGAAGAAAGTCCACTGCGTAAGAATTATGTAGGACATTGTTACAGTAACGTATTGTCAAATATACAAAATGAATTAGCGGATCAGTTTGTGTGGTTGTCTGTTGATGAAACTCCTGATTCTGAGCGCCGTTCTACTGCTAATATAATCGTAGGTGCTTTAAATAATGAACAAAAGACTACAGCTTATCTCCTTAATATGTGCAAATTGTCGGCCACTGACAATGTAACTGTGACACAGTTTGTGATGGACTCTTTGAAATTACAATGCCCATGTGGAATCGAATACAACTGGTTGCTTTTATTTCTTACCTTATATGGTAAAATCAGGAAAACCTCTGAAAGGTATTTTTCCTAACTTAATTCATATAACTTGTTAGGCACACGCTCTTCATCGAATTTCTGAGACAATACGCGATTCTTTCCCACTGGTAGATAGATTTGTGTCCAGTACAAAGAGAATTTTTGTTAAATCTCCTAAAAGAGTTAAGATGTTTAGATCAACAGCACCTAATATCCGACTTCCTCCTGCACCAGTGTTAACTCGATGGGGAACATGGGTCGATGCAGTTTTACATTATGCTCAGCACATAGAAATAATCGAAGAGGTTGTTAATTCATTGGACTCGAAAGATGCTTCATCAATACAAACTGTGCAAAATATTCTGTCCGGCACTGGGTTAAAGAAGAATCTTAGTTTCATATCTGCCCATTTTTCTTTCTTACCAACAGCCATAACGGCATTGGAAGCTGTAGGATTTCCTTTGCATGAATCATTTACTATACTTGACAAAACAATATGTGATCTAAGTTCGGTTCCTGGTAGCATAGGACTAAGAATGAAAGAGAAAGTGAATTATGTAATTTCAAAAACTTCTGGTTATAAACAGATGTGCGATATTCGAGACATCCTCGAAAGATAACATCTGTCACACCAAGAGAGTTGACTCTCTCTGTGAAACAGTTAACATCGTTTAAATATGCCCCTATAACATCTTGTGACGTGTAAAGAAGTTTTTCACGTTACAAAAGTGTTTTTCCAGACAATAGACGACGTTTTACTGTTGAAAATTTGTGTAGTATTGGTTGTGACCTGCAATTTAGCAGTTAATACTAGCAACGGAACCACTTCTGCTTCAATCTCTAAGGAATAAGGTAACTTTATTATTTACACTAACTCGCCTACTGCAAAGGGACATGAACTGTTCTAATGAAATAGTGCATATTTCTTGGCATATTTTCAAGCTTTTAAGAGCATATTTGCATGCATATTTCAGTGTTTTTTTAGGGCATGAACTTCCGAGCCCTACTGATGAGTCATGAACAACTTCCTCCGCACCGTGATGGTGTCTACCGCTCGAGATAAGGTTGGTATTCCGTGATATGGCTACCGGATGTTATGCATTCCAGCACATTATCGCAGAGAAATTCTTGGTCTGTGAGTAATGATGCATGTGTGGTGACAGCAATATGCTCTTTAGACGAATGCGTGGAAAACGTGTACATTACTTCAATTATGTGGATGCGTAAATTCACAAAATACAAAAACAAGGTGTATTGAAAATTCTAATGCCATTCAGGAAGGCGCTTTACGTTTAGAGAAAATTAGAGTATGGTGTGCGGTCTCTCGCTCACGAATTATTGAACCAATTTTTGTTGACGCCTCTGTTAATTCCGGTGTTCACTGCTCGGATATTGCTTTTCTGTTTATTGCACAGTTAAATGAAGATAAGGTGAACGACGAATTTTTTCAACAAGACAACTGCCCTGCTCAGACGTCACATCAATTCGTGGGTCTGTTAATAGACATTTTTTGGGAAGAAACTAATTTCTCAAGGTCTGTGGCCTCCGCCGTCTCCTGATCTGACTCCTACGAAATATTTTCTTTGGGGGTGCGCTAAAGCCTTGGTCTATGAGGACAACCCCAAAACATTTGATGAGCTGAAAACAGCAATTACATAATTAACATAATACCTGTAATGAAAAAGACTGTAAATACAGAGTTTCAAAATAAAAGTCTTGCTTTACTAAACTATGCTGAGCAGTTTCAAATATAGTGCATTAGTATCTCCAAGCATATGAACAGGAGCGGTTTAATTTTAAAACTCAGAAACGCAAATGAATCTGTGTATTTAAGAAAATGATAACGGTTTTCAACATATTTAAACAGCCGAGTTTCATAATAGTTATGTGCATTACCTTTCATGAATGACACATGCGAACGTAAGTTCTGATTTGTTTCTGCTGGATTTACAGATTTTGGTCGCCGGAGTAGGTCTGTCTGAGAGTGAGTCGCCAAGTCAGGTTATTGCAGAAATACGATTTCGTGTGACAACTAAATCATCTTCATTCACAATTAGTTAACGTTGCATATTGCATAAGTGCCTCTACCCCTTTCTCCGTTGTTTTGCATGTTTGCCTTCAGACACGAAGTTTATGCAATGTTGCATCCTATACGCCTCCTATTTTCTAAGGAGTGATAATCTAATTATATCACAGTATGCACACGGTATAGCGGTTCTTAGTAAAGGTGACAGTAGCACAGCAATTAATAGTCCCCAGGAATACATATTCAAAGTGCATGAAAGGTGCAAAAGTTGGAGAGTAAAGATGAATCCAAAGACGCCCAGTTTAGTTGCATTTACCTGCTAAACAAAACTTAGCAAACACATAATTTAATTAAATAATGAAGAAATTTCTCAAGTTGAGTCTGACAAATATTTAGGACTAACATTAGACACAAAGTTGACTTGGAATGCACACGTCTCCATAGTTTCAGAACTAAGACACAGACTTCATCAACTCAAATGTCTCATCAAAGGCAGTTCACCTCTACCACATCATCTCAAAAGACTCATACACTTCAGTCTAATCAAGCTTATCTGGATTTATGAATGCTCTGTTTGGGGCTCAACTTCAAATTCAAAACTTAAAAAAAAAAAAAAAAAAGAAAAAAAAAAGAGAAATAAAAAATAAAAAAAATAAAAAGAAAGAAAGACTTTCGGAAATTGGGTTCTTCGGATCTTAGCGGATGCTTCTTGGTACAGCCGCAATTCTGCACTTCATAAAAATCTCCGCACTCCTATAGTTGAATTTACACTTCAGTCCTCCTGTACTCGACTGTTCACATCATTCATCGATCAGCCGAACTCTTTACTGAAAGAGATTCCCCAGAACATGTCAAAAGATTGGACCGTCACATAGACTGAAGAGAAAACGCCATGCAGATCTCCAGTTATAAATTATTTTAGTATTGTTTTCTTGTACATATCGGTGTTAATTCATACTTTGAGTTTGAAAGCAATTGTTTAATTGTATCCTTAACACAAATGATGCAATTCTTTGATTGTTTTATATTTTATTAGCAAAACTGTAAAATGCATAATATTATATAATAAAGTTAACTGAATTTAAAAAACAAGTTGCATACATTCACTGATAGGAAAGGCAGTCAAGATCTGTCAGGAACTACTCGTATAGTCCAGCAACTCTTTGGGGACACATGCAAGGTTATAATGTGAAGAAGTCTCAATTCCTTTCAATAACGAAAAACTTAAAAGTTTAAAAGCATCGAAAAAGTATCGAAGATTTATCTCAATGTAGTTGGACACCACGAGTATTGAGATATCGACGATATCGAGGTCCCATTCCTGATAGGTAAATGAAGCAATGGATTAGAAGAAATAATTTATTCGAGTTTGCTCTTAGCAACCTCTGAATTATTATTAAATGAGCGAAGTGAAATGTCAAAACTACTTCTAAGTGAAATGGGGATCAGTATGCAGGTATTCATTTACCAAAGACAATACAATACTATCATAACTTTGTTCTAAGATCCTGACCAGGATCATCAGGATCAAAAAATAATTAGCTAAATTTGCCAATGTAATGAACTCTTTCGACGTAGGTAATCTTCAACAACTCACAGTCATCTGGTTGACTTGAATATTTGTACACATGCCAAGGACCAAGGACAATATAATAATATTATGGCTTTGTCCTGATATCCTGACCAAAATCCTCAGGATAAAAAGTGACTTTGCTAAATTTATAATGTAACCTGATTTTCACCAACTTGATTCGTCTTCTGCCCGCCTCGGTAGCGTGATGGTTAGCGTGTCTGCCTCACGTTCAAGAGGTCGCGAGTTCGAATCTCGCTTAGGGTAAGTTATCCGGGTAAGGTTTTTTTCCGAGGTTTTCCCTACCCTGAGAAGACGAATGTCGGGTAACTTAAAGCTCCATGGACCTCGGGCTCATTTGAGCATCATTTCACCCATTTCATTCATTCGTCCGATATGACACAATGTTGGAGGACGTTAATTTTTTTATTTAAAAAAAAAATTAATTCGTCTGATTGACTTGAATATTTGCACACATGTCAAGGACCAAGGACAGTACAATAATATCATAACTGTGTCATAAAATTGAAACATTTTTGGGTTTGTGCATATAAATGTTGTCCAAACCTTCAATCATAGGTTGGCAGTGAAATATTTTAGATTCCGCCATTTTTAAAAGTAGCACACGTTTTAAATGCCATGTGCGCCACATTTAAACGCCCCTTTTCTGCCTAAATCTTTGGCAGCATTTGAACAAAATGTGGGCCAAAAAGGGCTCAAAAACAACGAAATTAAGCGGAAGATGTGATTAAGCTATGGATCTGAGGAGAGAGACTACTAGGCAAAGAGGAAAGTTATGACATATGCACCAGGCCAGTTTTAGACCAAACAGATAATCTTACTCATAATCATGATGTAGGTATGTGTGTAGAAAAATTTAGTTTTCTCAACTTTACATTTTCAATACACTGCCTCATGCGCATTAAAGTTGGTGCTATGCTCCAAGAAAATTTTCAGCATGTGCTCCATTTATGTAACTTTAACTTCAGTCTTTCGTTTCAAAATCTGAAAGTTTGTTTAGCTTTAAAAAATTAAATATTCGAAAAGTTTTTAAAATATTTTCAATGTCCATCAAAGCAAAGAAATTACTTTAAAATTAATTATTTTTTGTTTATGGCAGAGATTGATGGTGTTTGTTGAGCAATTAGAGTTTATAAAATAATAAAACTGTTGTGATATTTTAGTTTTTGATGCGCATAGAATGTTTTGAATATTAAAGTATTTTCGCATTGTGAATAAATTGAATAATTAATTCACTCAAAACTATAAAACGGATGGTGCTCGAACTTTGTGTGATAGTTTATAACCTTAAGTGTGCAAAGTATTGATTTTATACCTGTAAAAGTATAGAAAATTCAAAGTTCAGTCCCATGGTTCTTTAACTTTCTTAAATCACATTTAAACTCTATAGAAGCATGAAAAATACTTCCGTCCTCTGAGTCTCAACCTTAGCATATTCCCAGAGCCAGGAATGCTGCGTTGTCTTAAAAATACACATCTCGAACTCCTGATGGAACCACAGCAGCTGTGGCAGTCTTCACAAGTTCCACAATAACAAAGGTGTCTATTTATTTATCAAGCGTTGTAGATGCTGGTAATTCCCCAGCCAGACTCTATCCCCTAATACATGAGGTTATTAAGGCGTAGTTAAAGCCTGTTAAGATTATTACAAGTCAGATACAAGGTAGACCCGCCGATGTATGTAGATGAGCTGTCGGACTGCCTATCAAGTCCTGCAACCATCCGGAAGGCTGCCACAGCTGCTGTGGCTCCATCAGGAGCCCCATATGTGTATTTTAAGACAACGCAGCATTCCTCACTTCAACTTATGTTTATTATTTATGATACCCCAGCTCCTTAATACGATAGTGACGGTTGCCGATTTCCTCTATGGTTGCATCCCTTGTAGGCAAATAGCAGCTCCATCATAACAGTCCTGCCGACTTTCAAATGACAGACAATACGTGGCTATTTTGTTGTTTACTCACTTGAGGTGGGTCATGTGCTGCCATTAGAGGAGTTGCCAGTCAAAAGTTAAAGAATCTACAGAGGGTTGGGAAGCAGATAGTTAAACTGCAAAAACATTTCAATGTATTTTAAATAGTGTCTTGAATCTTATTTTGAGAGTTCTATTTTGTAAATACGAGATATTTTTTGTTTTATATTTTGAAATAGTTAAAAATAATATGTAAGTGTAAACCGGGTGTCAGAAAAATTGGTTTACAGCGTTTTAGGGATGACAAGAGGAAACACATTTTGTTACAGACTGTTTTGATAGTACCGGTTTGCCATTAGGTAACATAAAGAGTAGGTCGCTGGACTGGCGTGGTTACAAACATTCATTTATTATGATAAAGTAAAAGCAAACATTTGTGAGTGAGTAAGTGAGTGAGAGAGTGAGTGAGTGAGTGAATGAGTAAGTAAGTGAGTGAGTGAGTGAGTGAGTGAATGAGTGAGTGAGTGAATGAGTGAGTGAATGAGTGAGTGAATGAGTAAGTGAATGAGTGAGTAAGTGAATGAGTAAGTGAGTGAGTGAGTAAGTGAGTGAGTGAGTGAGTGAGTGAGTGAGTGAGTGAGCAAGTGAGTGAGTGAGTAAGTGAATGAGTAAGTGAGTGAGCAAGTGAGTGAGTAAGTGAATGAGTAAGTAAGTGAGTAAGTGAGTGAGTAAGTGAGTGAGTAAGTGAGTGAGTGAGTGAGTGAGTGATTGAGTGTAGTTTAAGGATCCGTTGACAACGTGGTCATTTGGGCCCGTGAATGGGTAGGGGATGTGAACAAAATAAATGTCATTTTATGTTCAGCCTGCTTTGCATTTAATTCCGCGCACAATTTGATTTCTGCGTCAGGAGTTGAAGCTGCGGCGATTATTCCACAAAGTTCTGGTATATAACTTTGTTTACGGGTTAACCAACCAATTCCAGTGCATTGTGCTTAGAAAATTTCCCCATATTTTAAACTGTACGCTTTTAAATTTTTTCTGCTGTTTTGTCCCTCATGGGCACAAAAATAACATCTTTCAACGGAATTCACCTCCGTGGTGTAAGGGTAGCAAGTTCTCACATGCAAAAAGTCTCGAGTTCGAGTCTCGGTTAGGGTAAGTTACCTGAATAAGTTTCTTTTCCGTGATTTTAAGCCCAAGGGCCGACGGGCCCATTTGAGCACCAGTTCAACCATTTCGCCCATTCTCTGCCCTGTATGACCTATAAGGGCGGCAAACTGAGCTATGCAAATGGTCCTGCCTAATAGCACAGTGGTTATATGTTATCTAGCTGTTATAAAATTCCTGAAAGAAAACGAGTATCAATTGAAACTGAGTTTCTATGTATGAACTGCTGTGATTTTCAGGGTCCTATTCTACATTGGACGTGAAAGACCGCTTAATTTTGCTCAGAAATCGCTTTATCAGGCTTGAGGTTCTTTCATGTGACGTAAATCTGCGATACGGGACCACAGGCTTTACTTCCCTTCCGAAGGAAGCCATGCTAAGGATTTTTACGTACTAAAAATCCATCGCCCTTTGCCGGGTTTGAACCCGCAACCTCGGGAACTAGAGGCTAGCATGTTATACCTAGAGTATGGAGAACGATTGACATCAGTAATACCTATTGTTAGTGCAGCACATAGAAATATAGGTCTTTATTATTTTCCTCATTTTATTTAATACAATTTATTGTTTCAGATTTTTGAGTTTAAATACTTTTTCCATAAAGAAATTATCACTTTCTGTCTTTAAAAATTGTTATATATAATTTTGATGATATTAACTTAAGACACTCAATATGCTTTTAGGTTCCAAACTCTCTGATTCCACCTCTTAAACATTGCCCACACACGGCTTAAGTGTTTAAAAACACCAGCAGTAAGTTCGTTGGCATAAATAAATAATAATTACTGTAGACTGTTAACGTCAGTAAAAGAGAACTGTGTTGTGCATTCAGTTTAGAGGTAAATAAAGTGAGAAGAAAGCTAGACTGAACTCTTGTGGATTTTGTCGCATTATGTGGCCCAGTGGTTAGACCGCTCGCCACAGTGAACCGCATGTGGTATTCGGGCAATTGGAAATTGCACTGAAGGTCTCTACCCCACTATGAAAACTGCACTGAACCATCAAAGTTACACATGGTAAATAGTACTGCTTGTTTTTGTACTTACCGTGTAAGCTGCACTGAAATATTATAGCTCGGGATACAGATTGCACTGACGAAGCTTGTTGGATGTTTTTGCACCGCGACTGACTGTTCTTTATTTCGGTTTTTAAAATAATAGCAGGTGCTGTTGACGAATGCGAAGTGTTCAATATGACCCTGTTTATATTTACTGATTTGCTTCCCAATGTAGCGGTGTTTATTTATTGTGAAAGCATTTTTCCCCGTGTGTGATTTTTCGGAGCTGTTTATTTTTAAATACACCTCGTTCTGATAAGACGTTAGCTCTTCCACGAATACATATAAAGATGGATGACAGGAACTAAAGCTTGCATTGAAATGTGAATGAAAAGATTCGCATGCATTCGTAGTTCATCCAGTGTCTGCTGATTTGGCTGCCCACATAAGGGGAGGAAAATTGGCACTTTCGTCAATATAATTTTCTACCAAGTAAGAACAAAATTTAACGTTTTCACTTTCGGGTTGCAGTGGCACAAATCGTGTACAAACGAATCATCTACTTCACATGGTTCCAAGTATACTAACCCAAACACATAGTGTAACCAGTGTCCAACGATTGAGCCCTTATCTTCGCATTCACCTGCCAGCCCAAAAACCTGTACTTTTTTCCACCATGCATTAGTTAAGTGAAATCTGCACAGAAAGATTCGGCCACACGGTTCACACTGCATCATGTATAACTATTTCTAGATCCGAAATTATAATTCTGGACTCAAATGTCTTATTTAACTGTCCATCACACTCGTGACAGATAATACGAAATATAGTTTCATATGAATATCTGGTTTTATTTGGAAGCAAACAGAATACCAAAGGCACTCGCCTACCACCTAGGCGGCCCGGGTTCGATCCCAGGGACGCGCATGTGGTATTCGTGGGGGACGAAGCGGCGTCAGGGCGGGTTTTCTCCGGGTGCTACGGTTTCCCCCGCCATCTCATTCCACCGGTGCTCCATCTTCATTCCATGTATCATCAGTGTCACCGCCTGCGGTGCCGTAGTAGTAAAAGCGGGCGTTAAACACTACAACAACAACAATACCAAAGGCACATAGTGACCATTCTTAAAACCGTGAAGAGTAAACATTTGATACAAGAACTTGAGGCAATAGTCAAATGTTCCGTCAACATCTATACCAAAGGACACGTTACTAAAAAGTTCAAATTAATGCGACAGCTGAATATTACTATCCCAATGTCTTTGTCGTTATGCATTACAAATTGTTCATCTAAGTTTGTGTTAATATCTAGAGCTGGAATGTTGTCGTGAGTTTAATTTCTGTCAGCGGAAAATTTAGGATATTTCTTTCTCCGCGAATTATATACATTTCTCTTTATTAGAGTTAAATTGTTAATGTCCATACAGTTATATTCAGGCAATTATTTTAGTACAGATCGAACCACTTTGCTTGGGCGTGCAGATATATCTTCCAGAGCCTTTCATTTTGCACTACTAGTAAATACTTGGCGTTGCAACTTTTGTGCATCTTTATTATGGTTGTGAACCAAATCGCTTCTAGCGTTGCATTTTCGAAACGTACACCTCCATTTCACTTCACCACTTTTCAGTTGACTGTCGTAATAAAATTTAAAATCATCTATAATTATTAACTGTTTGCCTCGCTCACTTGCACAAGATGCAACTGATGTCATTACTGATAGAGATTACAGTTCACTCACTAGCACTAGACTCAATGACATTAGGTACTGGTAAACTGCAGCAGTGAAAGTACCCGTGGTGGTGAAAATAAGAACTACCCCGTACTAGCAGCGCGTATTCACCGCGACATCTGGTGCTGAGTATTGAGTACAGCCTAGGAAACTGCCCGAACATAGTAATGGTAATCAGTGTTATTTACACATAATAAATTCAGTACTGCAGTGCAGTTAACATTTTCAATTTGGTGCAATTCACAAACTCCGTCATTTTCAGTGCAGCTTACCCCGGTGCAATTTTATATTTTTCAGTGCAAATTGCTACCGCCCGTGGTATTCGTGGTGGACGACTAGGCGTCTGGGCGGGTTTTCTTCGGGTTCTCCGGTTTCCCCCACCACTCATTCCACTAATTGCTCCATTATCATCTTTCCAATCATCTTTTTCGCCTGCATTTTCTCACTCTCATACTTGGTGCTTGGCTGACCATCTGCTTCCAGGTCTTCACTCTATCCGGTTCATAGGTTCCTGTGCTCCCCGTCTGACCCTAGACACTGGCTTGTAAATCCTAGGGGGTGTGAGTCCTACATAAGGGGAGGGTAATCAGGGAAAGAAAGAAAGAAAGAAAGAATACTGATAGGTTCAATGTAAGCGAAAAGTCTCGCAGGCGAAGCCGTGGGTAAAACCTAGTATTTCGTATTTAGTAGAACAGTTAATATAATGGACGACTGAGTCATGTGATTGGTATACAGAGAATTGTTACTGTATGGGTTTCTGCAATATCCCACTCGCACGTAACGCTTCAGTCCACATCATAAAGGCAAACTTCCGCTCTTCATATTTATGAGTTTATGACACTTGCGCCACGTGAAGGAGCGACGAAGAAATTAAAAGCAGCGTAATAAAGGCGCAGCGCCACATGTTATTTATTCCAAGAACAGGAATGCTCATTTAATATTGCAGTAATGCAAACATAAATCTGCCGTCATATAAACAAAGAATGAAATATAAACTTCATTCATTAATTTCAAGCTCCATAGAGTCCCGCTGAATATTCATGCGGAACAGCTCAGGGATGGGCAAACTTTAGCCAAGCAAGACATACTTCAAGTAACTATGACGAATTTGGAAAATTTGCAATTGGGAAAGGCTTGACAGGTTCGTACAGGATTCCGTAGCTATCCCTGCCATTAACTTTTGGCTACCCGTTTCTCTTTGAGTGGTTTCGGATGAGTTCACGCCACTTATGGCCTATAATTATAATTTAGCATTTAATTTGTGACATTAACTTTGTAGGTATATTCAATTTCTCAATATTGTAGTATTTGATTGTGCAAGGCTATTAAAACGTGGAAACGGTATTAGTGCATTAAGGTTAGAAGATTGTTTAGGGTACCTCGAGATAGTGGCGCACCATGACCATCCTTTTCTTTCTTGATAGGCTGCAGAGTACAGCATTAAAGGTCATGACCAGGGCTCTGATTATGATAATCCAAAAATGTTTTAAAATTTATCTATGAGGTGACTCCACAATTTTTTAAAGATACTGACACAATAACAAAAGTAAGTAAAACGTAGATTTATTAATTTATTATAGCGGACGAGTTTTAAGTTGGCACTTTTTCTACTATCCTTGTCTAGCATGGGCTGTGGAAAATCATTATTAAAGTGGTCAGTCCCTTTTAAAGCCTTATTGTATTCCCTAGTTACCTGCTGTGGTATGACGTAAGTAAGCAACAGTGGTGTTGCTACTATTGCAAGTGAAGCATCGGTTGTCAATGTGACAATGAAGAAGGATCACCCGCCATTGGTGTGCCTACCCTGACTGGTTCGCCACTAAAGAGGCACGGTTTAGAAAGAGATGGTGAGTAGTTCTTTCTTTTTCTAACAAGCAAGTGCCAAGTTACACCTCGTCCAGTATAAAATAAGTGAATGAAGAACATTGTATTTGGAGCCGGTCTTACAAAACTGTAAGAGTTCTTAGATTATACAAAATTCTCAAAGCGAACGAAAAGTACTTCATAGCCTATGTCACGACACAACGCTCAAGAACAATGGCAACTGATTATATACACTTATTAACGCGAAAAAAGGAAAACTGAGCTGTCCCAACTCAATTTTGAGACATGAATTCATCACAACCCCTCCACCCGCAAGCAAACCTTTCCGGAATAACCATTAAATAGGAATAACTTTTTCCAATAATGCGAGTAAAGGATATACAAGGTTACTCTTTATTTCTTAGCTAAATAGTGAAATCTCTGTTTGAAAAATCGCCCTTGTGTAAAATGTGCTTATATACTGAGTGTAAATGCAAGAAAATTACAAAGGCACAAAGGCCAAGAAAATGAGAAAGACGCGAAGGTCAAGAACATGAAAACACAATGACGTAAAATAAAAAATAAAATCTAAAATAGAAAATGGAAAAACGTAATGAGATAGACAAATGGTCCTAAAGCGCTGCCTTGTGGAACACCGGGGTAAATTGCTTCAGACAGCGACTGCGCAGCTTCATACTTGATTAAAAAGGTACAGTTACTGGGGTAAGATTGATCTATTCGGTATAGTGCATAGGAAATATGGAGTTTTAGCTTGAACAGCAGATCTTCTGGGCATATTTTATCAAACGATTTTTGGATATCAAGAAATAGCCCAAGATACTTAATTTTACAGCATTTACAGTATTTTATCAACAATTCGATGTAACTGTTGTGGGCAAGAATGATGACATCTGAAAACAACTTGTATCAAATATTTATATCAAATTTCGGCTATCTCATTGAAATTTTTCATTTCCAGTTCTACCTTTCAAAGTTTACTACATGTGATTGTGGGTGTTAGAGCGATCAGTTGTCATTAACTAATTTACCTTATAAATGATGATTGATGATAATGATGAGTCATAATAATAATAATAATAATAATAATAATAATAATAATAATAATAATAATAATAATAATAACAATAATAGTTATAATAACCATAGTAATAGTAATAATAATAATTAATAATAATAGTAATAATAATAATAATAATAATAATAATAATAATAATAATAATAATAATAATAATAACAATAATAATAATAATAATAATAATAATAATAATAATAATAATAATAATAATAATAATAATAATAATAATAATAATAATAATAATAATAATCATAATAATAATAATAATAATAATAATAATAATAATAATAATAATAATAATAATAATAATAATAATAATAATAATAATAATAATAATAATAATAATAATAATAAAGCCCGGGACTTAAAGCATATACACGAATCGTAAGTTGCGTTGGAGGTATGTAATCTCAAACATGAATTTGATTTGGTTTGGTAGTGTTTAACGCCCGCTTTTACTACTACGTCACCGCAGGCGGTGACACTGGTGATACATGGAATGAAGATGGAGCACTGGTGGAATGAGATGGCGGGGGAAACCGGAGAACCCGGAGGAAACCCGCCCCAGCGCCACTTCGTCCATCACGAATCCCACATGCGGTTGTCTGGGATCGAACCCGGGTCGCTTTGATGAGAAGTGAATGGTCTAACCATTCGGCTACGGCGCGGCCTATATGAATTTGAGATTTCCTTGTGGTCTTCCGGAAAAATGCGACACAGTTGGGAAATTTAACATCATACCGGCATATTGCGACACTAGCTCACTTGGTAAAGTAGTCACGCGTAAAGCGGAAGATTCGTGGTTCAAATCCGGGCTATGACATTGAATTTTTCAGTTCAGATTCTACCTTTCTAGTTTTTAGTAGCTGTATAAAAATAAACGATAGTGGGTAGGGAAAACCATGCGGATATAACACATCAGATTCTTTCCTTACTCGGTTGAAATAGTTTGTGGCAAGCAGGCAACATACTGAACTCAACACATGGTTAACAATAAAGTGTGAAAGGCTAACTTTCCCCATAATGTGTAAACAAGTTTCTTAGCGTGACTTATTAGCAGTAAGCAGTTGGAAGCGTCTTTTCTGTTTACTGTGAAGACAGGATATGAGTTCGTTTTCTTCAGTAGCCGAATCCTCTGAAATTATGCGTTTCAGGTGACTGTGGCGCTATTATTTATTCATGCGAAGGGTAGCAATACTGCTAAAGAAGAACAGAACTGCTGTTTTCCAACATAGAAATTTATAAGAAGCTTGGTGTGCAATTGTCCATTCACTTCTTTTAGCGTTCATTCCAAAGTTCGTTCAACCGAAAGCTTTCCCTGGTGTAGGTTATAAATAGAGACCGGATGTTAGGCAAAATGCCTATTCTTAATCACTATAGATATCTTAAAAACGACATGATTTTAGTTCAACTTACTACCCTTGGAGCTGCTTTTTTATTTTTTTTTTTTATTTTGTAAGTTGAATGTGCCTATTTTTGCCTATTTTAACATATAACGCCTATAAATGCCTCTTTACGTTTTTTCGAGCAGAAAAAAACATTTTATTGAAACATTGGATTAAAATGCTTGACATACAAGCAATTTGCATCTCATGGGTTCATGACATGATTTAATTTACTTAAATTTGCTTTGCTCATTATTCTGTGCTACCAGATACCATTAAATTCCTTAAAGAGATAAACAAAACACTGATAAATTCACTGCAAATGGTGGATAAAGTTACTCAGAAAATTCATGTTGTTCCAGGTGATGCAGGTCAACGTGTAAGACAAAAATGGGAGCGGATTCTTCAAGAGGATGGTGACTTTCAACAATTAAAAGAACATAGAAATGATTCTTAGCGGTGAAAACAGTGTTGCAAGTGATATTGAGCCACAAAATCTTGCGCCCTTTAAGTACGCTCCAATAACATCAGTAGAAGTGGAAAGGTCGTTTTCTGTGCTCAAATACGAGTATGTACTATCTGATAGGAGGCATAGCTTAAAAGTGGAAATGTTGAAAAAAAAATCTTGTCATTATGTGCAATCAAATGAGTGTTTGTTAATGATTGACAAAAGTTATTGTGTATTAAAACTGATGCATTAACGAAATTACTAACGGGTACTGTCCATACAGCGCTTTGGTTAGGTCACACTATTATGTGTTAATATTATGTGATTTGTGTGTTAATCCTCACGTATCACGTGCGTAAATTTGATTAAATACTCCATGATTTAAATGTTTTATTTCAATTGTTAACAAGAGAAATCCACATAGTATTCATTTTTCGTATCTATTGTCTGTTTTTGCATGTAGCTGTTAAGAGTTTAGCACCTAGTTTCACGATTTTCGTGTCTATTTTGCTTGCCTATTTTGGCATTTTAACTGTGTTTTGCCTGCCTATTTCGAACTTTTTAAGTGCCTAACACCCGTCTCTAGTTATAAGTTATGGACACTTACGAACATACGGAAGTCCTTATCTGGGAAAAATACATCGTGGCCATCGCTCGAGCTATGGTAACAATTCAAAGTTTAAAAAAAAAAAAAAAAAGATGTAGAGGAAGTAGAATCCAAAGAAATCCAGTTTAGTTATGTTTGCCTATAAAACACAAGCTACCACACACAATCAAATTAAATAATAATCCCTCAAGCTTGGTCTGTCAAACACGTAGAACTAACATTAGATGCAAAACTGACTTGCATTCCATGGATAAAACCTAAGGCACAGACTTTATCAAATCGAATACCTCATTAAAGGCTGTTCACCTTAACCCAGGCATCTCAAAAGGCTCATATATTTTAATCTGTTCAAACCTATCTGGATAAACGGCTGCTCTGGGTATCAACGTCAAATTCACAAGTCGAAAGAATATGGATTTTCCAAAATCGGGATCTTCGGATCATAGCGGATCCTTCTTGATAGACCTGCATTTCTACACTTCACAAAGATCTTCGTGCTTCTACAGCTGAGTCTGCATTTCAGTCCTCACATATTCGGCTGATTACTCTCCAGAACTCATTACTGAATGAAATACCCAGGAAACGCAGAAGAATGACCGTCACGCAAACTGAAGAGAAAACGTCACACATTCCCGCTTATAAGGCGTTGTGCGTTACATTTTCTTCCTATGTATATATTACTGTATTATTATTATTATTATTATTATTATTATTATTATTATTATTATTATTATTATTATTATTATTATTATTATTATTATTATTATTATTATTATTATTATTATTATTATTATTATTATTATTATTATTATTATTATTATTATTATTATTATTATTGTCACTGTCACTGTCACTGTCACTGCCACTGCCACTGCCACTGCCACTGCCACTGCCACTGCCAATTCCACTGCCACTGCCACTGCCAATTCCACTGCCACTGCCACTGTCATTGCCATTGCCATTGCCATTGCCATTACCATTACCATTATCATTATCATTATGATTATTATGATGATGATTATTATTACTATTATTATTATTATTATTATTATTATTATTATTATTATCATTATTATTATTATTATTATTATTATTATTATTATTATTATTATTATTATTATTATTATTATTATTATTATTATTATTATTATTATTATTATTATTATTATTTAGACTTAGAGTGTAACGGCTGAATTGTATCCCAGAACAAGTGTTGTAATTCGTTGTAATTTGTCGATGGGTCTTTAAACCCACTCATTTACTCATTCGTTGGAATTATTTTTATACGTTATTAGTACAAGTGTAAATGCACAATATTGTATAATAAATCTAACTAAATTAAATGAAGCCAACATACTCTTATTCTAAAGTGAATTACTTACAAGGAAGAAGCCCGCCTAAAGAGATGTCACCTAGTGAGACTGGCAGTGAATGTAATTGCAAATTAGTACAAGCAGAGATTGCTTTCGACGGCTACAGTCGAACACCACGTCCGGCACGCTGTGTGGCTTCATGGATGTTCGTTTACCACTCCATGCCTCAAGGAGAAACAATTTATAGAGTATCCAATTCCATCTTCTATGTCAAAATAAACTATACTATACATGCATCTGGATTTAGTTTAAAAAAATTTAAGAATGGCATACTTCACTTCCTCTTAAAGAAAGTCTCCTTTTTGTAACGCAGTGTAACGCCAGGGTTGCTGAAGCACTAACCAGTACTGTTTATACGCTGTTCTTAATAAACCATGTAACGGCAACATATGTGTTTGTGTTATTTAATTTAATACATAGGGAAGGAGAGGCAAGTTAGGTACGTTAAGGGGACTGCTTAGATTATGAAGTAAATTTTATGCTCAGAATTTCAAAGCTACCTACATACTTTTGATATGTCACTAAAGTGTGCAATCAAAGGTTTTATGTCACAGAATCACAATTATCGTTTCTGAAATACCAGGTGAATCAGCTGCCCCTTATTCTCGAGTTTTATGCATTCCGCATTTTATAGTCCAACATGAAAACATCGACCCCATTACCAGGTTCTATCCGCGTATTTAACATGGATGTTAAACACTCGATGAAATTAGTACTAATATAGATGTTATCACATAGCTTTTTAATATATTCGTAACTAGTAGGGCTCGGAAGTTCATACCCTAAAAACACTGAAATATGCATGCAAATATGCTCTTAAAAGCTTGAAAATATGCCAAGAAATATGCACTATTTCATTAGAACAGTTCATGTCCCTTTGCAGTAGACGAGTTAGTGTAAATAATAAAGTTACCTTATTCCTTAGGGATTGAAGCAGAAGTGGTTCCGTTGCTAGTATTAACTGCTAAATTGCAGTTCACAACCAACACTACACAAATTTTCAACAGTAAAACGTCGTCTATTGTCTGGCAAAACACTTTTGTAACGTGAAAAACTTCTTTACACGTCACAAGATGTTATAGGGGCATATTTAAATGATGTTAACTGTTTCACAGAGAGAGTCAACTCTCTTGGTGTGACAGATGGTTTTCTTTCGAGGATGTCTCGAATATCGCACATCTGTTTATAACCAGAAGTTTTTGAAATTACATAATTCACTTTCTCTTTCACTTTTAGTCCTATGCTACCAGGAACCGAACTTAGATCACATATTGTTTTGTCAAGTACAGTAAGTGATTCATGCAAAGGAAATCCTACAGCTTCCAATGCCGTTATGGCTGTTGGTAAGAAAGAAAAATGGGCAGACATGAAACTAAGATCCTTCTTTAACCCAGTGCCTGACAGAATATTTTGCACAGTTTGTATTGATGAAGCATCGTTCTAGTCCAATGAATTAACAACCTCTTCGATTATTTCTATGTGCTGAGCATAATATAAAACTGCATCGACCCATGTTCCCCATCGAGTTAACACTGGTGCAGGAGGAAGTCGGATATTAGGTGCTGTTGATCTAAACAACTTAACTCTTTTAGGAGATTTAACAAAAATTCTCTTTGTACTGAACACAAATCTATCTACCAGTGGGAAAGAATCGCGTACTGTCTCAAAAATGCGATGAAGAGCGTGTGCCTAACAAGTTATATGAATTAAGTTAGGAAAAATACCTTTCAGAGCTTTTCCTGATTTTACCATATAAGGTAAGAAATAAAAGCAACCAGTTGTATTCGATTCCACATGGGCATTGTAATTTCAAAGAGTCCATCACAAACTCTGTCACAGTTACATTGTCAGTGGCCGACAATTTACACATATTAAGGAGATAAGCTGTAGTCTTTTGTTCATTATTTAAAGCACCCACGATTATATTAGCAGTAGAACGGCGCTCAGAATCAGGAGTTTCATCAACAGACAACCACACAAACTGATCCGCTAATTCATTTTGTATATTTGACAATACGTTACTGTAACAATGTGCTACATAAGTCTTACGCAGTGGACTTTCTTCAGGCACATGTTGTTGAGTACACTTGGCAAGAAAGTTTTTAAATATCGGATTATTAATTTTAAACAAGGGAATATCAGCAGCTAAAAATACTTGGCACAAGTCATAGGAAAATTCAGTAACCCTACTTCCTAAACACTACTAATTGTTTTAGAACAGGTTATTTGTTTGCGAGTTTTCTGATTAAATTCACCTTATGTTTTGCTGTGTTTATGTGCTGAATTATTTGAAATCTTTTCTCACTCCCTATATTTTTGTCACACGCTCCACAAAACAGTGCCCTATTATCTGTAGATATTAAATCAACCCGAAAACTCTTTCTGTAAATTAATTAATCTAGCACTCGAAGTTGGTTTTATTTTCGGCATTTGAAGAGCTTTTTAACATTTTATACGCCTAATTTAATTTGGAGGGAACCAGTTCACAACACTGTTACGTTTGAAGACCACGCAGAGACAAGCGTTGCTATAATCGTGCTGCTCAAAACGTTGACCTGCACTTTATCTTTGTTAATATAAACCTCTCAGATAACGCACTGATTATCCTCTACGCATATACATATAATGAAAGGATGGAAACAGGGGATTCACTACAAAACAACATGACTCAGCATTGCTTCTCGCCACCTCGCGAGTTACATCATCATATGCAACGCTACCAATATGATAAATATTATCCAAGTGGGGGAAAAAACCCATAAAAATCATTAAAATATGCTGTATATAGGCTATAGTATTGAAATAATATGCATTTATCAAAATCAAGAAAATATGCAGTTATATGCACCATAAAATCACGTCCAAATAACTTAAAATTCCATAATTCGTGCACATAATGTAAAAGCATACATTTTTAACCCCTATGAAAAAACATGCAAATGCATGAACTTCCTAGCCCTAGTAATTAGACAGCTGACGTTTGCACTTCTGCAAATGTTCACTGGAACCAGCGAATATTAGATCTTAAACGGAATATTTAGCTCACACGTTACTAGGTAGCTCAGTTGGAAGGAGCGCAAGACTCCGAAGAAATCTGTCTGCTGTGAAGGTGGTTCAAATCACCTGCATGTACTAATTCTTTTTTTATTTTAAATACCGTGCAATCCTCACAATTTACAAACTGTTATTCTGAAAACTGGTATATTCATTTTTATTGTTTTATTTATGTTTTATGACATTGTTTGATGTTTCTTTATTGGTGAACTACAATTATGTAGTTGTTTAAACACACCTATAGGTAGGTGCAATTGAAATAAGGATCATTCATACACATTTGAACACAGAAAGCAAGAAAGCAAGGGAATTACATTGTCAGAGTTTAACATGGAAGTTAAACTCAATTTTGCACACAATGAATTATTGTGCTATTAAAAATGCAGACAACCAAAAACGATTAAAATTATAATGTCCTAAACCCTCAGGAACTTCATAATTAGATTTTTGTGGATTCGGTTTCCAAGTTTTGATGAACATAAGAAAAAAAAAATATATTTACAATGCTGAGACTCGAACCTGTGCCATTGGGGGTTAAGCGCAGAGGACCCGTCACAATCCTATTCAGCTATTTCGAGACTTCCTGAAAGCACGTACCACGTCCAATAGCAGGACTTGTATGCCTGGCGCTATGCCATTGCCACCTCGCAAGTTTGCGTGCTTGATTTAGCCTTTTAAGACAGTTTTAATCATTTACTGGGCGTTTTAATATTATTACTTAAATAGCAAAAGTTGTTATGCATATTAATTGAGATGCACGAGGCGTAGTTCACGCAAAAATGCAAATAAACTGTTATTTAATAATATGTCCGTTTTGACTGTACGGGTCCATGATGGATGAGGCGTGTCTAAATTTTTCCTAATTTTTGGCAGCCAATCCCTGCTCTAAGTACAAGAATCCACCATTTTCTTTTTAGTTAACGTTGTTAGTGTACTCATATGATAGGTCCATTTTTTCCGAGGCGTTTACTGAATTACGTTGCTATGTATACTCTAATAAAAAGTTTGTAAAATCGACTGGAAACCGGAATTCGCTCTCAGTAAACGAGTCGTATGTTTTTGAGGTGTACTTTAGCGAGGAGTACGTTCTGTCCCTTAAAGCACTGTTGCTCTCAATTTTGCGCATTCCTCTCTTTAAGAACGTCAAGCAATACATTTTAGTAAGCATAAAACTGGACTAAGGCGCACATGCCGTTAGATGGGTGGCCTACCTTCCAAAAAAATAAGGCGCGGCTGGCTCACCTGGTATAATAATCAGTTTAATAGAACCGTGTCGATTGCCGAAGCGTACCGAGGCAATTTTGGAAATGACAATGGGGCAGGTTGGGTATTCTCATGCAACTATGTCAATTATAAAAATGTGTCTATATGAAACCCATGAGAAAAAGAAATAATTTAAGACAATGTGTCAAAAGCAAATACTCTGGTCTATATGCACTGTTTATCTATAAAAATAACAATAAAGAAAGCAGTTTGTGCACGCACATTACTCAACAGGAATATTTTCTTAAATTACATTCTTCACATGTCACAAATAAACTGAGTCATCTCACTTTCTACATCAATGCAGTGTTCGTGCGCCCACAGTTTACCTGCATATTACCCACTCCTCTTGGGTGGCGCCATATTTTTCATTGCAGTTGATGCAATGTGTTTCATCACTTTTGTCGCCATCATGCTGTATTTCTTTTGAATATTTCTTCCTTGAAGGACATTGCCCTGAAACAATTTGGAGTCATGTTTGCTTCCACCCATAAGGAGTGTTCTGTTTTCTGTGCTTTTTCTCTAGATTCCAAAATATATTTATACGGAGACCCAGTCAATTCTTCTACTTGTTGTTTGCGACCCTTGTTTAAGGTATTTCCTCTAGGTTTTGGTAGAGGAGATACATATGTCAGAGATCATACCACGATTTCCTAAACCTGTTGAACATTTTTGGCAACAGTAATAGCATCTGAAGAAGTAGAAGATGAGGTTCCTTGTGCAACATACCTGTATGCTTTCTGATCTTCACACAGCACTTGCACCAATGAAATCGTCTACATCTGTGACAACAGTAGTAGCATCTGAAGAAGTAGAAGATGAGGTTTCTTGTGCAGAATACCTGTATGCTTTCTGATCTTCACACAGCACTTGCACCAATGAAATCGTCTACATCTGTGACAACAGTAGTAGCAGCTGAAGAGGTAGAAGATGAGGTTCCTTGTGCAACATACCTGTATGCTTTCTGATCTTCACACAGCACTTGCACCAATGAAATCGTCTACATCTGTGACAACAGTAGTAGCATCTGAAGAAGTAGAAGATGAGGTTTCTTGTGCAGAATACCTGTATGCTTTCTGATCTTCACACAGCACTTGCACCAATGAAATCGTCTACATCTGTGACAACAGTAGTAGCAGCTGAAGAGGTAGAAGATGAGGTTCCTTGTGCAACATACCTGTATGCTTTCTGATCTTCACACAGCACTTGCACCAATGAAATCGTCTACATCTGTGACAACAGTAGTAGCAGCTGAAGAGGTAGAAGATGAGGTTTCTTGTGCAGCATACCTGTATGCTTTCTGATCTTCACACAGCACTTGCACCAATGAAATCGTCTACATCTGTGACAACAGTAGTAGCATCTGAAGAAGTAGAAGATGAGGTTCCTTGTGCAGCATACCTGTATGCTTTCTGATCTTCACACAGCACTTGCACCAATGAAATCGTCTACATCTGTGACAACAGTAGTAGCAGCTGAAGAGGTAGAACAAACGATTTAACGACAATGTGGTCTGCTTCCCGAACATAACACAACACTTTTCACCCATTAAATCGTCTTCCTGGAATACATCCAGATCGTAAGAAATATTCCAAGAACGTTCAAATCCTTTGATAATGTTGTGAGGAGTAAAAGTTCTAATTTAGGTATTTTTATGAGCCCACCCATCTAATAACCTGTATGTAATCGTTTCGGTAGGGTTATTCGTCATGAACTTTCCATTTCCTGGGATAGGTAATACCTGATGCGGCGACCTCTAACGGTTACACTTTGTGGCTCGTACGGGGAGGCAGTGTTATGCCATAATGCCGAGCGGGATGCCTCAGGCGGTAAGGTGGCCCGCATTCGGGAGGTCGCGTGTTCGATCCCCGTGACCGACCTTCCTGACCCTGGGTATTTTCGGAGGTTTCTCCGGGTGGCCAGGTGAATGTTGGGAAAGATTTCCAGATCCTCCGAATTTCCTCCCTCCATTTCGTTACATTAATTATTTCATTTCCCCCTTCATCCCATTAGGTTTCTTTCAGGATTGGAAGCGTCGACGAGCGTCGCGGCAGTACCACGGCAGGGGGAACAAATGCGCTCTGGAAATCTCGTCTCCCGGATTGGAAGGCGAGCCTACTAGTTTTCGGGCCCCAATGGGATGGTACAAGCCCAAAGGGGGAGGGAACCCCGTTTCCGAGTTCGGCGCCCCCCTTGGGAGTACGAACTCGAAGGGGTGGGAGAGGAACCGGACTAAACCAGCCTCCGCCTGGGTGCTTCTAACTGGGAAAATGTAGAGGCCTTGCCCTCTGCTCTGTCGCATTAACGTTGCGGCCACTCTTCGGATCCATTCGCCTCATCCATCCTCCCGGAGGGGGCATAGGCACAAAAGATTGCCTATCGGTCGAGGTGCTAAGTCCGCCACCGCAAGTTGTCACTGAGTCGTATCATCATTACCCCACTGTCTCAGCACTGTTTGTGATACCTACCCAGTGACTTATGCTTACCTTGACCATCTAACATCAGAATGACATGTTATTCTTTTGTAGGAAAAACCCGGTTAATGAAATGTCTGAGGTACTCCAGAAAGAGGTGCACATCCATCCAACCCAATGGAGCAGCAAAAATAACTCACTGAAAAGGAATCAAAGAGGAGTTCTGGATTCATCCGTTTCCGTGGATAATTATTACCATGGGAGAGATGGATGTAGTTATAGCGTCGATAGTGCCTACTACAGTTATTTCCAGTGAGGTTACCCTTCCATTTTGTTTCCCCTCCTCTACTTGCCACAGTTTTCTTGGGTTTCTTAACAACTGACAACCAGTTTCGTGCATATTAAATATTCTTGCTTCAGGAGCATTGTTGTTGGTCTTCACTTAGACCAGCACATCATAGAATCGCATTACTTTTTCTTTAGTAAATGCCATTACTCGACTCACGCTTGTAGCCTCTGGAGTTCTGAGGGTATCTTTGCCAGTTAGCTACATACATAACACAGAACATTTTCTGCAATGTGATACAATGTTCTTCCAGCTGATTCACCAGATTAGATGACAACACGGGCCTAGAAAACAGAAAAGATCTAAATTTTGAAGGAAAAAAACTGAAAAAATCAGCAATAAAATCTAATCAAATAATTAATGAAACATTGATAAAGTTTGAGGAAAATGGAAATCTTATGCGTTTCCTTAAAGTAATGGCGTACGTGCAAAACATACAGTGAATATATTTTCACTGTTGAAGGACGAAGCATGACAGGATGTAAATAATATACAGAAATTTGACGGCTCTGCTGGAACGAAAAAAAAAAAAAAAAAAAAAAAAAAACACCCTGAACAAAAATATTAAAATGACTACTTTGCACTGGAAAGATTGATTTCTAATACAGTTTAAAGATAGAAATAAATAAAGAAGGAAACAAAAACATGGGAAACGCTAAGAGATCACCTCCATGCGGTGTTCCGTGGTAACGACATTGTGTCGGCTAAGTGCCTCTTGATTAACAACAATAGTATCCAGAATACATTTCTTTACCTGGCAATGAAGAAAGATTATCAAATTCAGGGTAATTGAGTGATCTGGATTGAGTGTTGTCTTTGGACAGGTAACAACGTAATTAGCCAGGAACCAGTTTTTACCCGGGTATAAGGGTGGCTAATGCAAGTGTCACTAAGTGCAAGTGTCCCCAACTGAAAGAAACAGTGTGTGATCTAAAAAATATTAATAGTGGTGATTTAATTGTCAGCCATTTCGGTGTGGTTAGGCACATCCAGAAGAACAGATCCCAAATCAGTGTATTGCAAGTTCAGTAAGAGCTGCATGTAGCCTGTTGCGAAAGATGAACTTTGATATGATGTTGGAAATGTAGTAGAAGTGATTTCTGAGCACAAGAAACTATCAACATCTATTTTCTTTTACTGTTACAGAAATGCCAAAATCAAAATACTCTTTAAAATAGATATTGACCTTAAAGCCATATAAGTCACTTGTATTAATACATTGGAATGATTATATTCTGTTTGTAAATGCGTAATTTGAAATACAGTGGTCTAACTTAGCACCAAATGGTGTTTTTATAGGAATATACATGGAAATAGACAAGTGGTGCAAAGATGTCCTACACTGACATACAACTTTGCCCCACTTTTCAAATTTCTTTTTCTTTTATCGTAGGTATATGTCTCAAGTGAATGTGTTAGTATAAAAAGTTAGAGCTGTACTATATATAGGAATAACATTTATTTTTTTCGAAGCCATATCTAAATTTTCTTTAAAAATATTTTTAAAAAACCATGAAAAGTGATGCAAGGTTATCGAGTTTTACGGTATGGAATAAACCGTTGCGCCTTTGTTTCTATACTATAATCTTGAAGATTGTGAGAATTGGGTTGCCAGATTCTCAGACTGCAAACACTTATCGTTACGGTATACGGTATTTTAGTCTAGGGACTAAAACTGATGATTATAAATACTGGAGTCCTCCGTGGGATTATGCTCTTTAACTGAAACCAAAATAAAGTTTATTGCTTGTAGAAAGATTTTATTCCACATTTAGAAAGCATATTGGTATTTGTCTATTACACGCACGTTTCGCACAATGTATCTGCTCAATTCTCATATTTACTGCTATTTCTAGCTGCAGGCATTTGATAAAAGGCTATCACAAACAGTACTATCATAAAATTCTCTGTATGATTTGTTGTTACCGAAATAAGTCCACTTAAACTCCCAGAGTCTACCAAAAATAAAAGCAAAGATGTAATCACAGCCAAGTTCGCGTCAATTCACTTTTAGTTAAGGTTGAGATCTGAGGATCACGATAAATAGTGAAGAACCACACACAATTTGTATTTATAAGGTGAAAAGCAGCATTACCAACTAGTTACATGACAAGTGACGTTCGACGCAACTTGCACATCACGTGCTCGATTGTATGGTCATCTATCTGTGTGAATGCTGGACTAATAACCAACTCGAAAATAGCCGGAAAAACTTTCTCCAATACCTACTTATATTACAAAACTCACACGAGTTGATCTATAATCAGAACATTCCATGTAGTCAACTGTGTAATGAATTCAACTTAATGCCATTTTCCACTCGAAGAATATCTAGTTGCTGAACAATAATTATTCCCGTATAAACTTATAAATGGCCTGTGATACAAGGAAAATTGTTATTCGATCAAATATATTGTAACGTCCGTAAAACAAATTTCAGGAAACAAGAACTATTCCAATTTATGACAGCTGAAACGCCATCCCATAAGAACTCCCCTGTTCTGAGGTTCTGCTATAAGAACAATGAAATCTCTACAAGAAATGGAGCGAGATCTTAGTTTTCCTTATAGACAATTTAATTGTTGTTATTTAATCGGTTTTTAATGTGTACACATTTTCCGATAGCTCTTCTGCATTCTTCTCTATTGTTACAGTGTTCTTCTTCCAAATTGAACCTCTTGATTGCCTGTGTGGCATTATCCTTCCAAGTTATTGATGATCTTCCTCTCTTCTGATTTTTTGGTGGTACCCATTCCAATACACTTTTCAGTATTCTGTCTTCAGGCATTCTTCTTACTTGTGCATACCATTTCAGTTGTTTGAATGTAATATCATCCAAAATTGCTGATTTTATTTCCATATAATTCCTAATGGCGGTGCCGTGGTCGAGCGGTTAGACCACTTGACTCTTACCAAAGCGACACGGGTTCGAACCCAGGCGTCCGCATGTGGGATGTGAGGTGGACACACCGGCACAGGGGCAAGTTTTCTCCGGGTTCTCCGGTTTCCCCCGCCATTATTCTACCAACTGCTCCATCAGTACTATTCCTATCATCTTTCACTATAAGTTCATATGATCCACTTCCTCACTCTCACAGCAGGCTTCGGGCTGATCACCCAACCTAGTTCCTCTGTATGATCAAATCCGGTCACGAAGACCATATATACCGGCCGGGAGGGCTCGGGGCGCTGACCACGTCCCACTCTCCACCACTGGACCCGGCTCATGACGCCTGTAATGAGCAGAGGTGGGGGATCCAGCGGCCGGGCGGTAGGTCAAGGTTACACTCAAAGGGCCATAGTGCCACAGGACAGATAATTCCTGATGACGTTTCTTATTTTATCTCTTCTCGAAATTCTCGCTGTTCGCCGCCATAGGTCCATATCTGTTGCCAGTAATTTAATTTGTGGTGTGTGTGTGTGTGTGTGTGTGTGTGTGTGTGTGTGTGTGTGTGTGTGTGTGTGTGTGTCGGTGTGTGTGTGTGTGTGTGTGTGTGTGTGTGTGTGTGTGTGTGTGTGTGTGTGTGTGTGTGTGTGTGTGTGTAAGTGGCCATATACCAGCGCCATAAGTTATAGTTTGGCAATACTATTATTATTATTATTATAAATATATCTTTGTTTTGTTGCTAATACTTTTGTCCCATAGAATTTCATTTGGTGTTTAAATTGCATATTTCCCTTTATTCTTCTTGTGTTTGACCTCCTCATCATATTTTCCATTATTGCTTATTTTAACCCCTAAATATTCTACTTCATTGCAATATTAAATTTTTTTCGTCCTTCCATTTCTAAAACTTCTTTTGTATCACCAGATATTAGGATTTAGATGTGTTGACATGTAGTCCCCATTTATTGTATTCTCCTAGTAATTTTCTAAACGTATATTCCATATCTTCTTGATCTCTGGTGATAAGAATTTGGCCATCTGCAAAGTGAAGGGTGTAAATCATTCTATTATTTCCAATATGAATTCCCATTTGAGAACACTTTTTTCCCCAAATCTTTAATGCAAATTAATAAACATTTAAAACAGGAATTAATTGCAAGTGATGTTTAGGTATATTTATTATTTATGCTTATCCAAATGACACTGCTTTGGCTTTGATAATAATAGTTTAAGTCTTAAGTGCTTTCTTCTCTTTTTTAATTACGAGTATATTGTTATGTTATATTTAAGTTTGGTTATTTAATGTAAATGCAACTACTCTAATTGGAGCTACTGTAATTGTGCTCTGTGGTAGCACAAAATAAATGAATCACCTTAAAGGTAAATAGGGTGCATTGTTAACTGAAGCAGTAAAACGATGGAACATTTGGTATATTGTACCTTTTGATATAACAGATGGTAACCCGGAACATAAAACGAAAATACCGTACTCTTCCTTAAGATGCTTATCATCCTTAGATGAGGAGTGTGAACTGGAGGACCGCTATTAAACGTGCTTATTGTACCCGTAGCCCGCCGGCCGAAGCTCTTGTCAGTTTGCCCATCCCTGTTCTAAAGCAACTGACCTTTGTACGCTTCGTTAAAGAGATTACGTAGTGTGATTTATATGTAAGATTTGGATTGTTGTTTGCTAAGCACGGACAGCATCCGTCAGGAGGGGAAAGGAGATGAATAAATTGATAAATTCGGTGAAGTACATAAGTCGTAGTGCGGCGGCTTAACACTCCATTAACATTGATCGCGACACGGTTGCTTGTGGTCGACCGCTTTCTGCCTGCCCTGTGCACGTGCGGTGGTGGGACACACTGCCCTACGGCGCACAAGACAAACAGCCGATTAATTGTTTCCCTTCTTGCCTCGCCTCTCAGCCGCCTACATTCCCTTTCTATCCACCCATTCTTTCTGGCAGCAATCTCTTTCAATATGCTCAACCGATTGTCAGTCCTCTATTCCTTCCTTCCTTCCTTCCTTCATTCCATATCTTAGAAACAGTTCCTTATTTTGACTTTATCGATCCTTTTTACTTTCTCTGTCACGTGCCTTATAGGTAAAGGAAGTATTGCATTTCACTCAAAAATTCGGTATCGATATTACACCGGAAATAATGTTTTGAGACCCCCTGAAAGAAAACTAGCTTAACTGAAAAATGAAAATTCGGATAAATATCCGGCGGCACCGTGGCCGAGCGGTTAGCGCGCTCGCCTACCACCTAGGCGGCCCGGGTTCGATCCCAGGGACCCGCATGTGGTATTCGTGGTGGACGAAGCGGCGTCTGGGCGGGTTTTCTCCGGGTTCTCCGGTTTCCCCCGCCATCTCATTCCACCGGTGCTCCATCTTCATTCCATGTATCATCAGTGTCACCGCCTGTGGTGCCGTAGTAGTAAAAGCGGGCGTTAAACACTACACACAACACAACAACGGATAAATATCAAACTTGGTATTCAAGCTCAGCACCTTCATAGGATACGACACAAAGATTTTCAATTAAAGTCTCCATCATAAACTACCCTTTATGTTCAAACACTTTCGGTACTTTTTGATCTTCTCGAAAATGGCTTTAATAATTTTGATTAAAATACCACATGTTTAAGATATTTACATAATAAATAGAATGTATGCACCTATCGAATTTTTAGAATTAGCCTATAAAGTCCTCTTCATTTTAAAAGAACTTTGTATAACTTCTAAATCGTAAAATATACACAAAAACTTACTGCACAAGGCTGTATATGTCATTAAAACACACAATTTGTGTCAATAGATTTTTTGTGAAGTTAAACTTTCCCTAGATATTCTCTATTACTGATCTGAGCTGTCAAATACTTCATACTTTCTTAAACTGGTAAGTGGTTATTGGTTCTTTATTTTTCTTTTCATCGATAGCAACGCCGGTTTAAAACATTCAACTATCGCTTAGCTTACTGTATACCGTTTATACTTGCTAAAATGTGCAATAAAACCATTTCTACAAATATTTATTTCGATTAACAGGAAGCAGATAGAATAATCCTTCGTAAGAATAGTCTGTAGAAGAGTGGGTAGCAAAATTCATAGAATGTAACTCATAGTAATTTTTTTTCTTTCTTTAAATAAGAAATCGGTGTACTACAGCCACACGACTTTCATTGTTCACTGTGATATATTTTCTTAGCTATTCTCTTGTCTACAACAGAATACATGTTAAAATGGTTTAATGTAGCTAAACGAGAGCATTCAGGAGGTTAGAATGACAACCACCTACATCTTTAAACAGATCGCTGTATGCTGGCCTCTTTGCATGACCGCATGAGAAACAAAAGAATATATTAGCAGTTCAAGAAATCTATACACTAGAAACATTGAAAAATTCAGACTAACAACATTGACGATCTTGGAAACTATTAAGATCATAGTGTTTTATTTGACACAAGTTTCTTTGAATTTCTCTACATTTCTCTTTCAGTAAGATGTCGGCTATATTTCGGTTTCCCAGTTACCTACACTGTAGTATGCAAAATTTAAATGAAGATGACTTCTCGGGCTATTTATACTACAGGCATGGTATAAACTGCAAGCCAATCACACGTATGATAAAATTAAATTAAACCAAAACCGTTAAGCGTTTTGAGAAAATAAAACAAGCTGAATCTTCCTTGTATCCTTGACAGACGCTGGATTGTGTTGTGGCTGTGACATAGATATATCCTTCACATCTGATTCCTTAACAAATCAACCGCACGGTTTCTCTCTTACTCTGCTCTCTGCTTTTCTACAGCGTCCGTCTCATCGTCATTTGTCTGCTTTAGGTTTCGAGATATCGATTCTGTTACTCGATCGCTACTGTGAGCTTGATAACCGCAGAATAGAGAGATCGATTCCGATTTCAGCCGCCAGTGTTTTTGTGCGGCGCGTTGCTGAGATGTCTGTTAAAATAACTGGCTGAAAATATTAAAAGGTAATCTGCAGCGCAGAGGTATAAAATATGTTACTGACGGTAATACCTGTCAACTTTTCAGTTGTTAATTGTGAATATAGATTGATTTGTTGCTGATGTAGTATAATATACTGATGGATATAATAGGTTTGTTAAAACAACAATCTCTGATAGGTACTGAGTATGCTCATTTAAGACTTCTGACTGGCAAGCGTTCCAACAAACTTCTGACCAGTAACCGGTGCCAAATCAACACATACCCATTAGAGACAATCAGGGATAAATGTATCATGAACTGATTAAACAATATTCAGAGATTGTGTGTTGGAAGAAACGATACAGGTTGAGTCAATGCAAAGGGTGACTTTAAAACTTTAATAATTATCGCACTGATTATTCTGGAACGAAGCTTTCATTTTGCGTTTATACTGCTACATACTATTTATATTTATTATATTATATTACGCTACGTTATTATATGTTATGTCATATTATATTATACTATACTACATATATCAGCATTTATCTATACCTTAAGACATTCTATTTTCTGAACAGTATATCTCAAAGGTAGGACCCATTTCGTTGCACACATTCTTTAAGTGTGAGTTGTACGGTGTAACATGCCCACAAGAATGTTCAGCAGCTCTATGGCCAATTTTTTCTACGAGTACTCCGATGTTCTGTGGAGGTAGACTTTTGAACACCATTTTCTTCAAATATCAAAGGCCCATCTCGTAATGCCTCCTTATCTAGACACAACCTATTTTGGAAGTATTAAACATCCGATTATATCCATGGACCTGTGACTGGTCGCACCATCTTGTTGAAACCACGTGTCTCGATGAGAAGATTATTGGTACTTTGTGGAGAAAAAATTGTTCAAGCATTTGGAAATTTCGCTGTATGTTACACTAACATATGCTCCATTATCGTCTTAAAAGAAATAAGAGCCAATTATTCTAAACTGTGACTGACACTGTCCAATGGCTTCTCTTGCATTTCATAAGGGTTAGTTTGTGACCAGTATCGAAAATTATGCTTATTGATGTATTCAGAGAGATGAAAAAAACTTACATTACTCATCAGTAGGAAACGATTTTTAGGCGCCAAAAACTTAAAAATGTTTTATTTTCTATGTAATAAAATAGAAATATGTGCATTAAAATGCAAAGATATTCTATTTCAATATTACAAAACTGTAAACACATTAAAAATCTGATGTGTTGCAATCACATGACTTTCTCTACTCTTGTACTAAGCATTCTTACAAACTCTTATTCCTATATCTTCTTCGTGTTAGTTGAGATAAATATTTGTACAAGTTACCTTATTTCCTTGTAGGTGCAAGGGGAATATTAGAATACAGTAGGTTTTGAGCGATAGTCAAATCTTTTAAAGCTTTGAGATCCGTTCTCTGTGTACGCTTAACATATAAAAAATGAACAACGATGTTCCATTTCACCAAAGTTTTGTTTTCCGAAACTGACACACATAACAAGGGATCTTTCCGAAATGGTTCACTGTACAAAAAATTTATTTAGACATAAATTGTGTGTTTTAGGGAGATCTACATTTTTTGTACAGTAAGATTTTGACTATCTCTTACTGTTTGCGAGTTATTCAAAGGTCATCCAGACTAAACAGGACTGCATACACTATAGCCAAGAAATTCAAAATATACATTTCATTTGTCATAAAAATATCTCAAACATGTGTAATTTTAATCGAAATCGTTAGAGCCATTTTCAAGAAAATCAAAATTTTCGAAAAATTTTCCATGTAAAGCGTAGTTCAGTGTGGGACTATTTTCTTCAAAATCTTCGTGTCGCATCCTTAAAACACATTAAACTTAAATACCAACTTTAGTTTTTAACCTACTTTTCATTTTTGAGTTATGCTGTCCATAGACACACACACACACACACACACACACACACACACACACACACACACACACACACACACACACACACACACACAAGGACCTTTTTCTAAAACTGCTTCTTTTTATTCAGGGAGTCTCAAAATATATGTTTCCGGTGAAATCTCGACATCGAATTTTTGGGTGGAATACAATAGTTCCTTCTACTTGTCAGTAGAGAAAGTAAAAAATCACTCAGCAATCATGCTGAGACAGTGGTGGATTGAAACAACTTGTTCTTGCTACCACAAAAACTTTCTCTCACAAACCAATGTCGGTTGTCTCGAAGCAATGCACGATACCGGTAGAAGTATCTTTCAACATCACATGGAGTTCTGAAGAGTTCAATTGAAGAAGCGTCATCTTCATTTAGTGCACCAATCACCTATTCAAAAGGTTCAAAATTGTTTGCATAATACACTGCTACTTCCAACAATGTCCCCCAACGAGTAATTATGGGTTTAGGTGGAAATGCAAGATCTGGATCTTTGGCTCTGAATAAATGAATTCTTGTTGGCGCTTTCACAAACACTTTTTTGCCATTTGAGATTATTTTGTCTACTTCAGGATACAATGTACGTATCTGCTCACATACTCTGTGTAAACCATGTACTGTACAAGTCACGCATATCATGTGTGGGAACTTGCAGAAAAGCTGCCTTCTTCATATATGGAGCAGCATCCATAAGAGTAAAACACTACCAAATTTCACCACATTCGGCCATAACAACTGTAGAGATTCATTGAATAAGCGAGCCATTGTTACACGATTCGATGCTGATACTTCTCTGCTGCTAAAGAGAACTTCGCTTGGAAACTATTTCATTTTCTAGCACACCTACCACATTTCCCACTTTCCTACCGCTAGAGTCTGGCAATTCGTCAATGCTTACCCATTTTTTTTACCTTCACATTCTGCTGTGGTCTTTCTTAGCATTTCTTCGTAACAGGCAGGCATTTACAATTTTCTTAATATTTATTCTTCTGATGTTTCAAAATTTCTGTGTTTCTTAAGAAAATTTATGAGCTCCGGACTTCTTAAAAGCCCCATCCCTATCAAGATGAGAACATTTTAGTTATGGTAATTTTTTTTTTAAAATGGTGCAGACGATTTCGATTGAAATACTATTTGCTTAAGACATTTTATAACAAATACAATGTATATCTTTAGTTTTCTGGGAATAGCGCGCGAAGAGATTTCCGAGATATTCTTTGTTATTGGTTTTGTCAAGTGCTTTACTTTTTTCAACTCCTAAGTCGCTATTGGGTTTTTTGTTTTCTGCTTTTCTTTCTAGAGGTCACTCAAAGAGAAGGGAATGTTATAGCGACTCGCTTAAAAGATTTTAATAACGCTTAAGCCTTTTCTTTCCCGTTACACCTTCAACGAAATGTGTAATAAAAGCACTTCTGTAAAGCTTTATCTGGGTTAATATGATGGAGATGAAAGAAAATTTACGCTTTTTTTATTATTCCAATATTTATTGTTCCCCGTCTTTAACCTCAGCGGAACATATTGCTAGTTGGCAATGGTGTGAACTCATATACAATGGGTTTTGGGTCTTTGGATTTTTTGTGCATGAGATCACACGCACACACATCCACACACTCATTGTTACTTCCCAGACTCTGGGAAGGATAAGGAATAATCTGGGCTAGAGAAAAGTTCCCACTCCCCAGCTGGGAGCTGAACGCGGGACCCCTCGTACAGCAGGTAGGTGGACTACCGACTGAGCTACGGTGCCAACCGCCCACGCTTTTGGGTGAATAGTTTGTAGAAAAGTAGGTAGGACCATTTAGGATTTACCCTAATAATATTAGGATATTTTAGTCATTTAAGAGCCGAAATTAGAAGCTGCATACAGCCTATGTCTTAGGAAGAACAGGGGTTTTCAATGGCGAAAGAACTATCAAAATCGTATATGTCGCGGACTTTGTTGAAACCCGTCATTTTGTGAAGAATGTAGGCAAATCATGAAAAGCCGACGTATGCTGGGAAAAAATAAACAAAACGTGAAAGTACGCCGTTCTTCATGAGATGACGGAGTTCTTTAGGCATATAATGTAATTTCATTCTATACACTATGACTTTTCGTGGTGTAGGTAGCATCTTGGCGAAATGTTGGGTTTCAGGAAAGGCCTATCACATCTGACGAGGCCTCTTAAAGGTGGTAGATAGCGAAAGGCCATCAAACGACCACTTGCTGTATTTCCATTTCTCCTGGAACATATTCTCTACGAGCTGAACAAATTTAAGCTCCGGGTGTATCATAATTGTAAAATGTTTATATACCACTGAAACTGACACTAATTTCTGTGGTTTACAAGCGAAAATTTGTAAATGTAATGTAAACCCCGCGCGACAGCGTACCGCCCAGCCGCTGCGTCCCCCACCTCTGCCCACTACAGGCGTCATTGGTGAGATGCAGTACTGGAGGGTGGGACGTGGTCAGCGCCCCGAGCCCTCCCGGCCAGTTATGCGGTCTTCTCGACCTGGGGCCGCTACTTCTCCATCAAGTAGCTCCTCAATTGGTCCCCCCGGGACCTAACGAGGCTGAGTACAAGCGAAAATTTAGGATGGGAAAATATTTTAACACGTTTATTTTGAACTGCATTAGCACGAAACTCAAATAATGGCGATACGTGATGGGCCTCTAAGCCTCTTGGAGCTACTAACCAATCTGAAAACAATCTACTCTTATTAACTAAAATTATTAGCCTGCAAATGAAGTAAATATTGACGTAATGTTGTTCGTCATCCTGTCCAATACAAATATCTACACTTGTACCCCTAACAGCTTATATGTGCATTGCAGTAATTTTATTTCGCTATGCACAGGAGAGTGAGGCAGCAGTCAAGTGTTCAGAATTCAATTAGACTTCTGAGGTCACATCAAAAAGCGGCTTACGTTATCCAACAGCTTGCAATAACCTAAAACGAAAAAATTAAGAAAACTTACACATAAAACTTTTTTCCCATTTACCTATCTGCCGCCTTTAACATTAGGTCATAACGGCGGCTTTGACTTTGAATAATGATGTTCACTCGTTTACTGAGGGGTTAATCTTTGGGTTGTCCTTGTATTAACACACACACATATACACACACACACACACACACACACACACACATTCACGCTCTCCTTCATACTTCTAGGCTCTACGGAGGGTGGGAAATAGTCATGGCTAAAGAAAAATTCCCACCGTCCAGTCGGAAATTGAACCCGGGACTTCTGGATCTGGAATATAAAATACTGAACGGTTCCTAAATTTTTTGTTAAAAATCTGATTTGTTGCACTCACATGACTTTCTCTACTATTGTACTAACCATTCTTACAAACTCTTATTCCTCTATTTTCTTCGTGTTATACATTTGTATAAATTATCTTATCGCCTATTTCCTTGTAGGTGTTAGGGGAATATTAGAATACAGTAGGCTTTGAGCGATAGTCAAAACTTTTAAAGCTTTGAGATTCCGTTCTCTTTGCACACTTAACATATACAAAATGAACAACAATGTTCCAGTTCACGAAAGCTTTAAGTTTTCGAAAGTCACACACATAACAAGGAATATCTCCGAAATGATTCACCCTACAAGAAAATTTATTCGGACATAAATTGTGTATTTTAGCAAGATCTACATTTTGTATAGTATGGGTATGGGTATAGTATAGGTTTACTAGTCGTGCAAAAGTCGTCCAGAGTAAATACGACTACAGGGGCTATAGCCAGAAAATTCAAGATATACATTTCATTTGTCATAAAAATATCTCAAACATATGGCATTTTAATCAAAATCGTTAGAGCCATTTTCAAGAAAATCAAAATTTTCGAAAAATTTTCCATATCAAGGGTAGTTTAGGGTGGGGCTATTTTCTTCAAAATCTTTGTGTTGCATCCTTGAAAGACATTAAACTTAAATACCAACTTTGGTTTTTAAGGGACTTTGAGTTATGCTGTGCACAGTCTGACAGACACACACACACACACACACACACACACACACACACACACACACACACACACACACACACACACACACACACACACGGACCTTTTTCTAAAAATGCTTTTTTTTGGACTCAGGGGTCTCAAAACATATATTTCCAGTGAAATCTCGACATAGAATTTTTGCGTGGAATACAATACCTCCTCTACTTACCAGTAGAGAAAATAAAATAGGAGCAAAACTGCATATTTTATTGAGATCTATTTTTTGCGTTCTCTACTACGCATTTAGTGGGTAGTGTTGCAGTCCAGCCAAAAATTCGATACCGAGACTTCACTGTAAATACACGTTTTCAGATTCCCTGAATAAAAAAAGGATTTTTTTAGGAAAAGCTCCTGTGTGTGTACGTGTGTGTGTGTGTGTGTATGTGCGCGTGTGTGTGTTTATGTGTGTACAGCATAACACAAAAAACTGAAAAGTTGGTTAAATACCAAAGTTGGTATTGAAGTTAAACGTCTTCCAGGAATGCGACAAAATTTTCAAGAAAATTCCTTCACACCAAGCTACCCTTTACAAGAAAAATGTTTCTAAAATTTTTATTTTCCCAAGAATGACTAACGATTTTCATTAGAATACCACACGTTTAAGACATTTTAATGAGAAATTAAATGTACATCTTGCATTTTCTGAGAATGACCTCTGAAGTTATCTTCATTCTGAATTATTTTTGCATAACTGGTAAACCGTAAGATAGAGATAACATCTTACTCCACAAAAGATGCAGATTAATTGCACACAATTTATGTAATTATTTTTTTTAGCGGGGGGAGGGGGGTTGTTAACTATTTGCACGATATACCTTATTTGATTCAGCTTTAAAATACATATATGGTAGGGTTACCAGACGTACGGAAATTCCCGTATATGCCCTACATTTTAACCATTTGTCCGGTGTCTGGGGAAATTTTTGAATAGTCTCTAATGTCCTACATTTTCAGAAACAAGCAGTGATCGTTAGAAAATGAGCTGGCAACAGCGAAAATAGAAATGAATAATTGGTTATTAGCCGCAACTGCAACCCACTATGGCAAGAGAGCTACGCCGGCTACAGTCAAAGAGTATACTCATGCATAGTAACATTGAACGAGAGATTGGCAACGCAGCATTTGCACTCCGAGGCAAAAGGTTGGTGCTCTGTGGAGACAAAGCAACACAATGCTAATGTTCAAACAATATTTTCACTAATAAGAGCACAGTAGACAGAAACAGATTATTGATTCAGCTAGAGGTATTGTTTTAGTGAAGTACAATTTTAAAAACTTTAGTTGTGTGGAATTTCTTGATTATACTTCGAACAAGCTAGATGTTTTGCGCAAGATTACTTCTTCAGAGAAGTATAACTGTTTATGATCACATTTAAAAGTGTATGTTTCAGGATTTTAAGAAAATATAAGTGTATGTGCTTAAGGGTATATACAGGATGGAGGGGAAGTCATTACATTAATTTAAACCAGTGATAGATCTCGGTATTTGGAACACATTTTGTATCTGGCCATTTCCTACGGAGGTATTTTAGTTCTATCGAAAACAAACTGGCAACACTGCAGGTTTCACTTTCACTAGGTCAGTACATAAAGAAATACGCGTCACTACTACTTCCGGAGCCGCGCGGCTCGTGAGTGTAAACATGAAGACATACCATGCTGTGTCTGCAACGTCGTAATAAATAAGTACATCTGAATTCTCCAGTAACGAATACTGTAATCCAAACTTACAATCTAAGGATATTGTTTATCATTTCCTTCAACGAATACTGTAACCCAAACTTACAATCTAAGGATATTGTTTATCATTTCCTTCAACGAATACTGTAACCCAAACTTACAATCTAAGGATATTGTTTATCATTTCCTTCAACGAATACTGTAACCCAAACTTACAATCTAAGGATATTGTTTATCATTTCCTTCAACGAATACTGTAACCCAAACTTACAATCTAAGGATATTGTTTATCATTTCCTTCAACGAATACTGTAACCCAAACTTACAATCTAAGGATATTGTTTATCATTTCCTTCAACGAATGCTGTAACCCAAACTTACAATCTAAGGATATTGTTTATCATTTCCTTCAACGAATACTGTAACCCAAACTCACAATCTAAGGATATTGTTTTTCATTTCCTTCAACATCAAACTTAAACAGTTTTGTAGCTGATACTGCTATAATTTAATAAGCCAACCCATCTCTCTGACTTATAAACACAAAGGCACATTTGTAGGCTCTTACAAAGTGTGCCTAATGATATTTTAAGGTCACAGCAAAAGAATTAGCAGTGAACCAAATGGTTCATCCACTTCACAGGTGTTGTTCAAAATGTTCACCATTTGTGCACCTGCAAGCCTCACACCTTTTTAACTAATTACGTAGCACTCTAAAAACACCCTCATTGTTGCGTATTTCTTCCGCAGCCAGATAAATGCATTCTCTCAAAGATTCGAGGACAGTATTTGCTGTTTTGTAGATCCTGCTTTTCACGTCTCCCCAGAAGAAAAAATCCAGAGGATTCATACCGTGTGGAAGGGGAGTCATTACATTAATTTAAAGCAGTGGTAGATCTCGGTATTTAGATTGATTTGTATCTTAGGTTTTTGTCTCTGACCATTTCCTACGGAGATCGCTTTGTCGAAAACAAGCTGGCGACACTACCGATTGTGTGTCAGTTTCACTGGCATAAACAAACTTGTCACTACTGCCATCACGCGTCTCGTGAAGGTCTCCTTCTATGTTTACTGTACGAACGTAGGCCAATCACAACCGTTACCTGCCAAAATATAGGCGAAAGGGAGAGTGTTTACATCCGGAAACCAGGTCAATTCCCTAAACATCCTCAACGCAACGTTGTCAACATACCTCGCGTCTGAAAAAGGCGCTCGGAGTTTTTCTTCACGTCTTTTAAGTGATTAATTATTTCGAAACCCTGTGTGATGTCCCATAATTACAACCGAAGCTATGTCAGAAATCAGTTACTCTACGCATCTTAAAAGTAACAAAGCGGCATTCGTACATTCGTGCATGTGGAATTACGCATCCAATTTGAAACAAAAACCATTTATTTTTTCGAAATCGGGTGATCAAAGAACAAAATGCCATAAGACTTTCTTGTTTGTAATGCCTCTATGAAACACATATTAGAAGGAATGTAATGCCTTCCCTTCCACCCGGTATAAATAGCATTTAAATTATAAATTTACATTATTTTTGGATTGACAATGTCCTACATTTTGTCCTATATTTGTTGCCTTTTGTGTCCTACATTTTTGCCATTGTGTCCTACAATTCCATAAAATAATTTGGTAACCCTAATATATGGCGACCAGTTCTTAAAAGATTTTATTTGACTATCGATGAATACTGTATTCCCCTATTCCTATTGCACCTAGAAGAAAATATGTAATAAAAAGATTTCTGAAAATGTATATCTCAATCAACATAAAACAGAGAAAAGAAATTGTAATAATAGTTTGTTGAAGCATGGGTAGAGAAAGACATGAATCTAACACAACATTTTTCCCTATAAATTTATGCCTATAGTTCGTTGCTCCTACTGTTGTGAAAATAAATGAGAATAATGATTTCATATTCATAGGAAAGTCGAGCACATAAATGTTAATATGATGCAAATACATAAACTACCCATATTTGGATCAAAATATTCGCAGTCTTATTTAGGTAAAACCAGTTATCATTTGTGTTGCTTAACTTTGCTGACGATTTTACAAGCTCTGTGGAATATTCATATGATGATGGGAGATAGGTACAGTTAGGGTTGAAGGTCTATACGGAGGCAGAGGTCTCCATCGCTTACCATCCGAGTGGGGCTTTCCAGACCTGATGTCCCGCGGAATAGCTTGAGCGACCTTCATGTGCAGGGCTCTGAGCAGTCTGCGCTGAGTGAGCACAGGCTTGCATTAGGGTAATAAAACCATGGTAGACGACCAGCGATCTAGCACACCAGCTAATATATCTCCAGATTAGTGCCGGAGGACACGGAGGCATCTTACAACCCCGCCTGGATGCAACCAGGCGTCCAGGTGTGGCCAATATTCCATAGGTATCGTAAACCACTGACCACCGAGTCCAACCCAATCTGAACAATTCCCTTAAGGGAGGGTCCCAGATGTTCGGCCCAATATAAGTACTTCTAGTAGCGTTCAAATATTACCACGCCTAGAAGTGCACTCACACTACTGCAGCTAAATGAGTCAGAACCCCTCCCCTATGGGAGGGTGATGAATGCACAAAATATCACGTGAATTAACCCTGAATGAGCAGAAGACTTTGAATTAAGGAGAGATTAAAAGCCCTATCTACTAATTCATCGCTCATTATCTCAGAAACTATGTAAGACGTCACAATGAAATGTATAGAAGCTGCCTTCTAAGTTCGCTGATCCACTTTTATCTGATAAGTTTGTTTATTACGGAAGATAGGATTGTTTTAACTATACCATCTTTTGATTAGCATTTATAGAGGTTATTATTTTAAAAAAATAACCAACCATATTATTGACACCAAAGTAGACGCATAATAGAAGTTAGACATAATTTTTATCGCCCCAAAATTTAATATAGGAATCTTAAATATTTTCTTAGACAGTGGGACCTTTAAAGCAGACAATGTTCACAGAAAAAAAAACTGTTTATAGTAAAACAGATTACAAGGCACACAGAAGCTGGCACACGTCTCAACACTACCGATTTGGGAACCAAAACATCCCCTAAAAGATGGGCTAGGTGTGTAGCAGCTATAGTGTTTTTTTTTTTTTTTTTTTATTTGTTCTGTGAAATGATGCAGAACTGATAATACAAAATTGCCGTGCCAAATTACAGAAAAAGATTTCAATTTACATGACTGTACAGAAAACTAAAAATGTCATGTTCGGTAATTTTCAACATTTAGTCTCCCCTTAAAAAGGACATTGATACGCAGATCCTCCTGTGAAACAAGGGCCGCTTTGGCTTCATAGATCGAAAATCTCCGTTTACGGACTTGCAAACATTGAAGTGGCCTAGGAATTCTGAAAAAGGCGTAAGTTTTTCTCAAAGCAATAATCATGGATACACGTAGATATATCTGCCTTGCTTTCTAAACAGCATTTGTCTGCAAGCACGAGCCAGTTCAACAGCCTCTGGAGCAACATCGGTCTTATCGCCGCCATTTAATATGCTGTTGCCATACCTGCTGCATAAAGAATTCTAATCTTGTACTTGGAATCAGCTGCATACGTACATAGCATTAATCAGTTTGATGGTGCCTTCACTAGAACTTGCAAGGAAAAATAACACGAGCTCATCGTACTGAAAGCAAAATAAACGTTACTCCGGCACACAAAAATCTGATATGTAACAGTCCAAAGAGGTTGGCGAATATAGCAGCCTCGGGATGTCAAAAGGGAACAGAGACAGAACGAATATTTTATTAGGAGTTAGGAGTAGTCAGAGTGGAGGCATCCAGTGGCGAATGCTGGGAAGGATAATTACACATCCGCCAAATTTTCGGTCCTTTCATTTCATTTCCATGTGGCTTATCAGGATTATGTGTCGGCTGCGTTGCGGTTGTCTGTCCTAGAGGGTCCACCAGTAGAAACCTGAGTGGCAGAATCCATGCGCGAACCTGTCGTCGAAATAATGAACTATCTGTACACTGCTAGGGACCTACCCTTGATGGTGTCTCCTTGTGGCTAACAGGCCACCCATTGGGTATTATCATCTCATCCCTTCCGCCTGAGGCCCGACGTATAAAATCCGAATCAGCGCGATAAGTGCGGAATCCCCTCCGATATGTAATCAATCTTTAGTTGATCCCTAACAGCATCATTTTTTCGTGATCGCTCATATGTAATACAACCATTCCTACAAATATATATTTCGATTAACATGAACTAGAAAGAAAACTATGCCTTTGTAAACATAGTTTATACAAAAGTAAGTAGAGAAAGCATGTGAGTGTAACACTTAAGAGTTTTATAAATTAAATAAATCTCAGTTTTAGATCATAATTGTAAATATATCATTTTTAAAAGATATAGTCATTTTGTAGATAAGTTTTGAAGCATTTTTAGTACATTAAAGTCCGGGCCCTTTCACAAGACTCTACAGCAAGCTCTGCACAAAATATAATTATTTAGTTTCACTTAAAGTCTACTGAAAATAGTGTTTATTGTTATTCAGATAAAAAATTCAGAGTTTACAGTAAATAAGTTTAAAAAAAATATATCTATAATTTTAGAGTTTTATATTAACCCCTAAATATTACAGGAAAAATAAACATTGTATACTCTCCAAAATTCTTGAGTTTTGATAAAGTTAATAATTTATTTCTCAAAATTAAAGGATTATTTTTAAAAAGTAAATGGCGATTTACTTTTGAGAGGCTGTAATAATTTTGAAACAAATTAGTAAATAACTGCATTATGTGGAGCATTGTGAGTATGGAAAAATGCTGAAAAACAGTTTGCGGGAAAACAAAAGTTTAAATTTGAGCGTTACTATTATTAAGCATACGCCTGTCCATTTATGTTTTCAGTTAATTGTTAGTTTAAATGTATTAAGTGAAGAAAGGTCTATCTTTTTAAGTTTAGAATTCATATTATGTTATTATGAAGAAAAAAATTCTTTACAATTTTTGCTCAAATTAAACAGATAACCTTAACCAAACAATACTTCAAACTCTAAAACCTGGAAGTAGAATCTTAAAGAAGTAGTTCCTAAAGATCGTTTAAAGGCAAAGAACAACTGGTTAACTACTCATTGAAAAATAGTAAACCAAAATTGAATTGGCACACTAGTTGGAAGAGGTTCGCCATCGCTAACCTGACAGTAAACCTTGTGTTTTTGCTACAAAACATGATCGTGTAAGAGAGCAAAAGTTGTAAAGGGGTTTTTAAGTTGATTAGGTTATCTATTATTGTGCAATTTTCGGCTCGTACATAATTTAAACTCCGTATAAAGACACCCTAATGGTGATGTTAGTGTGAACATTACTGCCTATTCACACCATCTCGTGAGAAGCCAATATGATAATGTGTTTCTACCCGCAGGCTTGAGAACAGGCAGGCGGTTTAATCGCCTGGCATCTCTTACTAGCTCATTAACATGGGATGTTTCACCCGCGATAGGGCGATACCATGTAACACACAAAGATTAAAGTTGCCTTTAAGAGAGTAATAAACACGATACCACGGCTAGATGTTTGTTTTTATGTTAAGGGAGGCAGGATGAATGATATTTTCTGCTCTTAACGAAAATACCAGCTGGATCAACCGCCACTTATATTTGATTTTATGAAACCTGCCAGGCAGAAAATGTGTCTAAAATCCGTTCTCCTTATACGCTTGACAATTCATCAGTAGAGACAGTAAACTGCCAAGCAAAATTTGCCACCTGATGACAATATGAAGAAAAAAATCCCAAAATACTATGAAGTGTAGGTACATTAGAAAGCCAAAACATCTTATACCTACCTACTTTAAGGGCTTGGGGAAGGTTCTCCTCATTACTTTAAAAAATAGATGTAGAATTTTTCCATATCTTAACATATAAAAGTGTTCGTGTGTGCGTGTCTGTGTGTGTATGTGTGTGTGCGTGTGTGTGTGTGTGTGTGTGTGTGTGTGTGTGTGTGTGTGTGTGTGTGTGTTTCTTATGCCCTTCTACAACGTTGCACCGATTTCGACCAAACTTGGCACAGTTAACCTTTGACACAAAGTGAAAATTGCTATCTAGTCTAGAATTCGGATTTCCTCTCCATTTCATACAATTAATTATTTAATTTTATGTAATACCTTTAAAGCTCGCAAGACCATCTATATCTTTGTCAACGATAATCGTAATACCTCGAATATTGTAAACACAAAATAATTTCTTACGTCTTCACGGGTTCACAAAGGAACAGCGATTTTACATAATATTCGTTGATCTGCTCTTCGACATCGATTATGCAATAAGAACTATAGACCGGATAAGAGGTTGCATCAGAAACTGAAAAATTCAATGCCATAGCCGGGATTTGAACCACGGATCTTCCGCTTATCGAGCGGCTGCTCTAACCATTAAGCTACCATGGCCAACTTGCCAGTACGACATTAAATTCCCAAGCTGATTCGTAATTTTTCCCGGTTAATCAAAGGGAATCTCACATCAGAGATAAATACCCCAAGGGCGACTTACAATTGTAAGTACTTTATGTCCCGGGTTTAAGTAACCTTTAGATGGTACGTGCAAGGGGAATATGGGAATACAGTAGGCTTTGAGCGATAGTCAGATCTTTTAAAGCTTTCAAATCCTGTTCCCTTTAAACTGTTAACATATAAAAAATGAATAACGATGTTCCATTTGACAGAAGTAGTTCTCCAAAACTTATACAAATAACCAGGAATATCTCCGAAATGGTTCACTCTACAAAAAAATTTATTTGGACATAAATTGTGTATTTTAGCAAGATCTACATTTATGTATAGTAAGTTTTGGTCTATCTCTTACGGTTTACCAGTTATGCAAAAGTCTTCCAGAGTAAATGAGACTACAGGGGCTATAGCCAGAAAATTCAAGATGTTCATTTCCTTTGTCATAAAAATATCTCAAACATATGACATTTTAATCAAAATTGTTAGAGCCATTTTCAAGAAAATAAAAATTTTCCATCTAAAGGGTAGTTTAGGGTGGAGCAATTTCTTTCAAAATCTTTGTGTAGCATCCTTGAAAGACATTAAACTTAAATACCAACTTTGGTTCTTAACCGACTTTTCGTTTTTGAGTTATGCTGTCTACAGACCGACAGACACACACATACCTTTTTCTAAAAATCCTTATTTTTGGATTTAGGGGGCCTCAAAACATATATTTCCGGTGAAATCTCGACCAACTTTTTTGTGTGGAATACAATACTTCCTCTACTATACGTTATAGAGGAAGTAAAAATGGGAGCTGATTCTTCACGAGAATAGCAACCCAGCAATTAAAAGAACATAGAAATGATTCTTAGCGGTGTTGCAAGTCATATTGAGCCACAAAATCTTGCGCCCTTTAAGTACGCTCCAATAACATCAGTAGAAGAGGAAAGATCGTTTTCAGTGCTCAAATACGAGTATGTACTATCTGATAGGAGGCATAGCTTAAAAGTGGAAATGTTGAAAAAAAAATCTTGTCATTATGTGCAATCAAATGAGTGTTTGTTAATGATTGACAAAAGTTATTGTGTATTAAAACTGATGCATTAACGAAATTACTAACGGGTACTGTCCATACAGCGTTTTGGTTAGGTGGCACTATTATGTGTTAATATTATGTGATTTGTGTGTTAATCCTCACGTATCACGTGCGTAAATTTGATTAAATACTCCATGATTTAAATGTTTTATTTCAATTGTTATCAAGAGAAATCCATTGATCCATATTCATTTTTCGTATCTATTGTCTGTTTTTGCATGCAGCTGTGAAGATTTTTAGCACCTATTTTCACGGTTTTCGTGTCTATTTTGCCTGCCTATTTTTGCATTTTAACTGTCTTTTTGTCCGCCTGTTTTGAACTTTTTAAGTGCCTAACATCCGGTCTCTAGCAATAACGCAGTCAAATTTGATCTCTTTTATTTTGATTTTCTCGTGTTTCTTAGTAGTTTTGTGTATCTTAGTTGTTTTTGTTTTTGTCCTTTCCCTTTTTGATGGGGTGGGACCAGGCGTTGATGCCTACCTACGCTGCCATGTACATCTTGGTTACTGAGGATAAAGAAAGTCATTGACGTTGTTTAAGATGCTATTATCTTTTCCCAATGATGTTTTCTCCATAAATAGCGACGAGGTGGCCGGAATTCGACAGTGTGAAAGCCACTCAGCTGTATTAATGAGAAATCATCATTACAAACTGTGGTATTTGCGGAAGCCGAAGATTCTTGAACACAATCGTGGTTTTGAAGATATGAAAGTCATCCATTCAGTGTTACAGGCAGAAAATTATACAGGAGAATTAACCACAGAACCTCCTGCATTAGCATCTGTGCAGCATGCTCCAGTGATGTCATGTCCCGTTGAAGCAACTTTTTATCTATACAAGAATGTGTTACATGATAATAGGAAATCGTTTACTGTATAAAATTTGGGTGTGTATCTACTGAAATGCCAAAAAAATAACCTACAAAAGAAACATGTTCTATTCTCCGTGTGTTTTTGATGGATATCCCTGATAATGTAAACGTTTGTGGGAGAAAAAGCTCATAAATACCCAGATCTCACAAAACTAAGAGAAACGTAAAATTATTGGTGTCGTACTGATCCAGGAAGCAAAACCTAAATATAAATCTATTTTAAGCACACAAAAAAACAAAAAATCCGGGCCCTAGTAATTATTTTTAAATCTCTCCAAAGAAATGCAAAGCTATTGGATAAGTGCAATCTAAGTCTGAAAGTCGTAGGAACAAATTGAAAACAAAAACACGGACAACACCAGGTATTTCAGCTAGTTTAATAATAAAATATAAAATGGGATATAACAAATTACATGTAGTTCATATATTTTAGTCGTTGTGAAACTCATAAAATTAGGAAAAAAATAAAGGAAACGGAGTTACGGTGTTTTCTTTTTTCTTTTTTTTCTTTTTTTTTTCTTTTTTTTTTGGGGGGGGGGCATGGCTTAACACCTTATTACAATTGCCAAAGAAAGCACTGGTTCGTGAAAGTAAAAACTTCTCAGGTGTAAATGTTTAATTCCGCAGGTGACGTCATCTAGAACAACTGTTACGTTCTCTCAACTGTGCCTTAGTCATTGGAAACAGTGGTTTGACTTTTCTAAGTATTTCACAAAAAAGCTCAAATAAAAGAATATTGTAAAGCCCGGTTCATTGTTAATTTAAATTATTTTAAAAGCGAAATACCTAAATCTTACAGAATAGAAGAAATATGAATATGTTCATAAAATATGAAACTTTTATCAAAACATTATGAAGTATATAGTTCTTAGTCAAGTGCATTGAATTCTACACCCTGCAAAACATAAAAATACTTGTTCCATAATGATGGTAAGCATGGTTTAAAACATAAAATGTCATATTTTGGCTGTGGCTAGGCAAACAATATTCAAGAGGAAAATGTAATAACCACGAACTAGGCAACCACTCACTTTTTCAACAAACCTTATGTGTTACAATTACACAACTTTCTCTATCCAGTGATACTTACTTTTATATATCTAATACCTTTAAAGGAGCAATTTTTGTATATATTTCACGTATCTGAGAAACGGCTCTAAAGATTTGGATCAAATTTTGTATTCAGATAAGGATTTGCTTCCTAAGTTTATTTGCACTGGTGTGTTTTTTGAAAAAAAAAAACAAAAAAAAACGCGGTTTTATAAAAAGAAAACATGTTTTTATTCCCTCTTCTACAAATAATTTATACAATTTTCTGAATTTTTTAAATAGAAATGCCACGTATTACATTCACACTGTTTTGTCTACTCACTTTCAGGTAACACATTCACATCTCTTTCTCTAATCATGGTTCTACGAACAATTTTCCTGGAAAAATACTAGATTTTACGCGCGCATATATATTGTATGAATTGCATGTTGAAGAGCGAATAAACTCCAAAACCGTTTGACCGATCGCCATTAAAATTGGTATATCTAAGTGTTCTTTCATGGAGAAGGTTTTTATGCAATCCATTTTACTACGCAACGTATTTCATTCACATGGTTTTCTCCGCTCCCTTTTCTCTTACATAACACATTCATATGCCCTTATCTACTCCCTCTTCAACAAACAATCCGTACATTTTTCTACACATTTGAATTACAAGTGCAACGTATAACATTAACTCGGTTTTTGATACTAATTTTTCTTTTAATAAACACAATCACATTTCTCTCACTACTCCCTCTTTGACGAACAATTCATACAATTTTCTATATGATTGAAACGAAAATGCTTATTACATTTACACGCTTTATCTAGTAGCTTTTCACCGCCTGCGGTCCCGTATGTAGTAAAAGCGGGCGTTAAGCACTACACACTTCCACTTCTACTAGCTTTTCTTCCTGTAGTATTTGCTATTGTCCAACTTTTGCTTAGTGTCGTTCCGGTGTTTTAATAAAAAGCAAAGAAGTAGTTAAAAAGTAAAGTTGTCACAATTGGTGTCAGGAGTGCGACGAAAACCACGATATGAAACGGTTAATGAAACGAATGTTAGCCAAGATGGACATAATGTGAAATAAAATGAATTCCGGAATGCGGCAGATGGAAAGAAATATGGAAGTTGAATTGAAAAATGTAAACCACGGAAGGAAAAATATGGAAACAAAAATGGAAAAAAATGGAAAAAAAAATGGAAGCGAATTGAAAAATGTAAACTCTAGAATGGAAAAGATGGAAACGGAATGTCCGATATGAAGATAGCGCTACCGAAGAATACTAACGAACGACTGGCCGGGGTTAAGTAAGCCATGGAAGAAATTGGCAGAAAGATGAAGAACCTTGGCCAACGTATTAACGCCTTGGAATATAGAGTCGACCGCAGCACTAAAGAACTGAACTCCATAGTGGAACATAGTGGAACTAATGCTCAACGAAAACCTCAAACTAGGTGGATGTCTATGGGGAAAGCCTTTGTTCAGCAATGGACGTTTCACGGCTGAAATAATGATGCTTATGATATATTTATGTGTATCTCGCAAACGACGCTTAACTATTGCGATAAACTTATATTTATGTTTAGTAACCTTTTGTTTTGCAAGTTTATCTAAATGAGTATCTCCCCCCCCCCAAAAAAAAAAAAAAACAAAAAAAAAACTCGATTTTAAGAAAAAGGGGGAAAACGCCGAGCGAAGCTCGGTCGCCCAGGCACTTTTCTATAAATAAGCTTGTTTTTCTGTTTACTTCCTGTTGCTAGCACAAATAGTTTGAATATACTTTTAGGCCTCCTCCATGGTGTCGGGGTAACGTATCTGCCTCATATTCCGAAGGACCCGAGTTCGCACATCGGTTGAGGGGAGTTGCCTAGATAAGATTTTTCTCGGGGGCTTTCTTATGTTAAAAAGAAAAAAGTCGGAACTCAAGCTCACTGGACCCACGATTATTCAGAATCAGTCCACTCATTTAATTCAAAGTCCGTTATAACCTTCCCTTGTTAAAGAAATAATAATACGAATAATAATAATAATAATAATAATAATAATAATAATAATAATAATAATAATAATAATAATAATAATAATAATAATAATAATAATAATAATAATAATTTACACAAATGATACATAAGGATGACACAACACGACAGATAGCTCTTTGGTTCTACCCGGGACAGACAGTTTTAAGTTCGTTTATCTGTGGCCAAAGCAGGAAGTACGTATGTTGTGAGTGTTGACTACAGGCTGCACATTAAGTTTTTATACTATTTGTTATCTGAGTGTGACAGACGAGTACCGTAAAATTGTGCGGTATCACAAAGAGGGTGTGCCAAATAAAAACTCTGAAACATGGAAACTACAAAAAGCTGCCGCGGAAAGTTATTAAAGATAAAAAGATAGATAAAAAGAAAGATAATCCATAATATTTTAAAGTTCTGCACCAAAGAAAATCAAAATGGTCTAGTTCTTCCTTCGCACAAGACAGTTGTCAGGACGGCTACAACAGTAAGAAAAAGTGAAAGAATCGTAAACATGATCGCTAAAGACTTTCAAAAAGCTACTATTTCAGGCACACCAATTATTACTCCAGGAAAACAACGGAGTTGGAAAAAGAACGTTGAAAAGGACTATTTTGATAAGTGCATCGTTCGCAGAACATTTTTGGACTATTATGAGGTGTTTAGAGAAATTCCAGCAGTGAAGAACTTGTTCTATGCAGTAAAGGAGAAAATTAATTACGGTGTCGGACAGAACATATTCCGGCGAATATTAAAGAAAATGCGATTTAGTTTTTAAAAAATGTAAGAATATGAGGCACATTTTAGTGGATCGCCAGGGTTTAGTTGCTCGCAGAGCAGCCTATTTGCGAGCTCTAAGAAGAAACGGAAATGGTCCCAAGGAACCGGTAGTTTATACAGATGAAACTTGGATACATACCCACTATAAACAAGTGTTGGCGAAATGACAATATTCCTGGAGTTTTGGTGAATAAATTTGCTGGGCAAAGAGCAAAGTAGTGCACGCTGGCGTTGAGATGGGTTTCATCAAAGGAGCAGAATTAATATACGGCTCTAAGTCCGTAGCAGAAGATTACCACAGTGAAATGAATAAGAGCATTGTTGTGCTAAACAATGTACCTTACCCCACCGTCCAGGAAAACAAGGCAACAAGAATGGCATCTCGGAAAGAACACTGTGGCACGGCTAAAGGATAATGGTCTGAACTTCAGCGAATATTTAACCAAGAGGGAGAAAATTGTTAAAGCAAACAAACCACCTCCTGTGTATACTGCAGATCAACTGCTGAAAAACCATGGATTTGAAGTCATCAGACTGTCGCCTTATCACTGCGATCTAAAACCCATTGAATCGATATGGAATATAATGAAGGGAAAAAAATAGCAGAAAAATGTATGTTCCATTACTTCAAGAGCTAACCAGTGTTTAAATATCACTGAAGACAACTGGAAAAACGTGTGCGGCAAAGTGAAATCCATGGAACAAGAATACTGGCTTCGAGATGCCTTGATGGAAGAAGAAATAGAAAGAATTGTAATCAATGTGGGTTTGGATAGCAGTAATGGAACAAATACTTTGATCAGTTTTGTGGACTCGGAAGATGACAACGGCAATTCCACAGATACAGCAAGTGAAACAGATTTAACAGCCGACATCCATCCTTTAGACGACAGCACCACAAATGGAAGTGCTATAGGTACAGCAAGTGAGATGGATTACAGCAGCTACATATGTGCAGACGCAGGTTCATGAGCCAACCTTGGTTCACCGCGCCCCCCCCCCCCCACCCCCCGTGTGCATCATATGGACTTTGTACCTGCCGGCACACCCCTTCGCTTGCCATGAATGCAATGGTTCTCGTAACAAACATCCAAATGACCTAGCTGTCGGCGGGCCCTTAAATCCTGTAAGTAACAAACAGCGGTGGATTGTAACGTAGTGATGTCGTTGTCTAAACCCTCCACGTCTTACAAACACAAGTGCAAAGAGGACTGGATGTAAGAATTTTTTGTTGAACTCGCAGAAAGGTTGGAGTGTGAATTTACGGTTAACAGATTCAAACATTTTAAAAGCTTGGAAAATGGAACCAAAATCAGCACCATTGCAGTTGCAGACGGAATTAGTACATTTGCAAAATGACACAGTTGTTAAAAGTATTTGTAAAGACTGTTTAGGAATCAGGTATTTAAACTTGCTCCTAGAAGTAAATATCCTCGCCTTAGGACATTTAGCGCCTGTGTATTGCCAATGTTTGCCTCAACATACATTTACAAGCAACTTTTTTCTCGAATGAAGCAAATAAAATGTAAAAGTAGAATGTCAGATTTTCATCTCTGGCACAGCTAAAAAGATATGCCAAATTTGGGAGCTATTGTGGTTTCCTATGATGTAACACACACACACACACACACACACACACACACACACACACACACACACACACACACACACACACACACACACACACACACACACATACATACACACAGAGGAAGTTAAGTTCTAAGTTAAGAACGGAAATGCGTAAACTTACTGTCATAGTTGTATTTTGGAACGTATTAGAATCTATATGATAATTTATTGTTTATAGAAAATTGTCGACATGTCTTATATTTCTTTGGTCCTTTGAAGGTTTATTAGTCTTTTCTTATCCACAATGTTTAGTAGTAATTTAAGATAAGGCCACTTAACAGTGCAAAGGTCGATTTACTCCTCTCCCTCCTTCCAAACACATGTCATGCGGGAAGTATGAAGGACTGACTCGGCGTTTGGACATGGCTGATACAGAGGAATCGGAATCTTCACTCCAGAATTAACTCAAACTTCATTCAGCTCCCTAGCATAGCACATTTGCTGCCCACAATAGTGTACAGGTTTTTGTAACAGCTTCTCTCCTGCTCACCATGCGCTGCACGTAAGCACGGTAACAGCACCTCTCCACCAAGCGCATTGCTCTCTCGCTGTCGCAAAATTTAATGGCGGCTGGCTGAACACAAAATCCAATCATAGGCTTGCCACGCCTTGCGATGTTGTATAGTTAAACACGCTGTGAAATCATGCTGTACACTCGGTAATATAAATACCATTGCACCCACAAAATTTATTTGCGCAACAGGAAAAAGAATAGTAGATAATAATTAGGGCTAGGAAGTTCATGCATTTGCATGTTTTTTTACAGGGGTTAAAAACGTATGATTTCACATTATTTGCACGAATTATGGAATTTTCAGTTATTTGGACATGATTTTATGGTGCATATAACTACATATTTTCTTGATTTTGATAAATGCATAATATTTCAGTATTATAGCCCCTATATTGAATATTTTAATGATTTCTATGGGTTTTTATTATTTTTTCCCATCTGGATAATATTTTTCATATTGGTAGTATTGCGCATGATGATGCAACTCATGAAGATTTAAATATTATAGCCCCTATATTGCATATTTTAATGATTTTTATGGTTTTTATTATTTTTTCCATGTGTATAATACTTTTCATATTGGTATAATCTTCGCAAAACTTAAAGGCATATGCAGGCGGGGCGTACTGCGGACTCCAGCGAATCCTACGCTTGTCCCTCCTACCAGCGCTGCCGAATGTGGTGCATGCATCTCACACAACCTTATATACAGACCGTCTGCCGGTACACGCACTACGCTTGGCAACAGCGCTCTGCTTGAGCATTGGCCAGCGTTCACATGCCTTAACTTTTGCGAGCGGTATAGTATTGCACATGTTGATGCAACTCGCGAGGTGAGTCATGTTGTCATCAGTGTTCCCATCCCTTCATTATATGTATGTGTGTAGAGAATATCAGTGCGTTATCTGAGAGGTTTATATTAACAAAGATAAAGTGCAGGTCAACGTTTTGAGTAGCACGATTATCGCAACGCTTGCCTGACCTCCAATATTTGTTCAAACGTAACAGTGTTGTGAATTGATTCCCACCAAATTAAATTAGGCGTATAAAATGTTAAAGAGCTCTTCAAATGCCGAAAATAAAATGAACTTCGAGTGCTAGATTAATTAGTTTACAGAAAGAGTTTTCGAGTGATTTAATATCTACAGGTATAATATAATAGGGTACTGTATTGTGGAGCATGTGAGAAAAATGTAGAGAGTGAGAAAAGATTTCAAATAGTTCAGCACATAAACACAGCAAACCATAAGGAGAATTTAATTAGAAAACTAGCAAACAGAGAACGTATTCAAAAACCGCTAGTAGAGTGTTTAGGAAGTAGTGTTACTGAATTTTCCTATGACTTGTGCCAAGCATTTTTAGCTGCTGATATTCCCTTGTTCAAAATTAATAATCCGATATTTAAAAACTTTCTTGCCGAGTACACTCGACATGTGCCTGAAGAAAGTGCACTGCGCAAGACTTATGTAGGACATTGTTACAATAACGTATTGTCAAATATACAAAATGAATTAGCGGATCAGTTTGTGTGGTTGTCTGTTGACGTAGCCCCTGATTCTGAGCGCCGTTCTATTGCTAATATAATCGTGGGTGCTTTAAATAAGGAACAAAAGACTACACCTTATCTTCTTAATGTGTGCGAATTGTCGGCCACTGACAATGTACCTGTAACCCAGTTTGTGATGGACTCTTTGAAATTACTATGGCCATGTGGAATCAAATACGACCGGTTACTTTTATGTGTTACTGATGCAGGTCCTTATTTGGTAAAACCAGGACAAACTCTGAAAGGTATTTTTCCTAACATAATTCATATAACTTGTTTGACACACGCTCTTCATCGCATTTCTGAGACAATACGCGATTCTTTCCCATTGATAGATAGATTGGTATCCTGTACAAAGAGAATTTTTGTTAAATCTCCTAAAAGAGTTAAGTTGTTTAGCTCAACAGCACCTAATATCCGACTTCCTCCTGCACCTGTGTTAACTCGATATGGAACATGGGTCGATGAGGTTTTATATTATGCTGAGCACATAGAAATAGTCGAAGAAATTGTTAATGCATTGGACTCAAAAGATGCTTCATCAATAGAAACTGTGCAAAATATTCTGTCAGGCACTGGATTAAAAGAGGATCTTAGTTTCATATCTGCCCATTTTCCTTACTTACCAACAGCCATAACGGCATCGGAAGCTGTAGGATCTCCTTTGCATGAATCACTTACTGTCTTTGAAAAAACAATGTGATCTAAGTTCGGTTCCTGGTAGCATAGGCAAAAAAGTGAGGAAAAAGTGAATTATGTAATTTCAAAAAATTCTGGTTATAAACAGATGTGCGATATTCGAGACATCCTCAAAAGGAAACCATCTGTCATAACAAGAGAGTTGGCTCTATCTGTGAAACAGTTAACATCATTTAAATATGCCCCGATAACATTTGTGACGTGGAGAGAAGTTTTTCACGTTACAAAAGTGTTTTGCGAGACAACAGACGATGTTTTACAGTTGAAAATTTGTGCAAACTGTTGGTTGTGAACTGCAATTTAGCAGTTAATACTAGCAGCGGGACCACTTCTGTTTCAACCTCCAAGGAATAAGATAACTTTATTATTTATACTAACTTGTCTTGTATACTGCAAAGGGACATTAATTGTTTTAATTAAATAGTGCATATTTCTTGGCATATTTTCAGGTTTTTAAGAGCATATTTGCATGCATATTTCAATGTTTTTAGAGCATGAACTTCCGAGCCCTAGCAATAATCAACTATCAGCCGCCTTTAAATTTTGCGGCTATCATAAATACAGCAATAATATATGTAGTACATGTCTGCATTGATATTACGTTCTCTTTGCACTATCTTCGGAGAAATAAAAGAACGGCACTTGAAAGTGTACTGATTAAAGTACTGAAAAACAGCTTACTGTAGGTATATAATATAACATACCTATCCCTGAAGTAAGTCTACAGAAAACTACAGATGCACATTTTACTTATAATGTTAATGTTTCAAACAAATGACTTTTAATCAAACTCTTTTATACATTTTTCAGAAACTGAAAAAATAACAAAAAAAAAGGGGGGGGGAGGGGAATCCATGAAAATCTGTGTCTGGCACACGCCACTCTCATTCTCTCTCTCTTTCACACACACACACACACACACACACACACACACACACACACACACACACACACACACACACAGACACACACACGCGCGCGCACAGACACGTACACACACACACACAAACAACCTAGTTTGTAAAAATAGATTTGTTTATCCAAGGGAGCTCCAAATTTGTATTTCAGATATCCCAATATCGAATTGTATAAAATTCAATGATACCTCCTGTTCTTACCAATAGATACGAGGTGAAGAAGAAAAAAAAACTTGTGTCTCTCGACAGACAGTCTGTACCGTTAGCTTGTCCCTACGGACGTTCATTACATTGTATTTATGGAACCGTAATCCAGTTCGCATAGTGACATTCCGATAAGTTGGGTAGATAGGAAAAGCTTTCATAGGTAACCTGTCGCCGTGACAACCGGAAATAAACTGACCTTCCTGCCCTTATTACACTATGTGCGCGTCTCTAACGGTCTATTCAATCAAGATTCCATATATATACTACAGTAAAGGACAAAAGTATTATGGCCAGAAAATCAATGTCCCTTTGGACAGGCTTTCAGAGGCAGCTGGCAGTCTGTTAGGCGCTTATTATATAGGTCAAATAGAACACGAAAGGATCTCGAATAACTGGTGAAAACAACAAAACATAGAAAAGCTGCTACTCTGAAGGATATTAACACACAATCAATAAAATAGGGAGGCATTGTGTTAAGATTTCCCTATTTACAGTTTTTTGATCAGAATTATTACGCACCTATTAAATGATATTAAGACAAATTATTTCACGCATTGCCCTCGCTTCACATTATCCTTTATATATTACAGTATTCATACAAATCTGATGTGTTGCATCCCCATGGTCTTCTCTACTCCTGTGCAATCTACTTCATGCTAATCGAGATAACATTTGCAGAAATGTTTTATTGTATATTTTCTTTTAAGTATACAAGAGTAATAATGGGAATACAGTAGGCTTTAAGCGATAGCCAAATTTTAAGAGCTGGTCGCTATATGATGGCAGTAAAATTCCGTTCTATTTGCATGATCAGCAAAAGAAAAACGAAAAAAGACTCCCCAAAACTCAAACGAATTACAGTGAATATATCGACATAATTTGTGTCCTATAACATCTACATTTTTTATGTAGTAAGGGTTTCTCTTATGATCTCAATTATACAAAAATCATTTAGAATGAACAGGGCTTCAGAGTCAATCACCAGGACATTCAAGATATACATTTCATTTGTCACGAACATACATTGAACATATGGTATTTTCATCAAAATCATTAGAACTATTTTTTCAGAAAATTACAATTTTCGAAATTTTTTCTGTGTAAAGGGTAGTCTGGGGTGGGGGATTTTCTTCAACATCTTTATGTTGCATCCTTGAAAGATGCTGGACTTTAGTATCAAGTTTGATATTTAACTGACTTTTCGTTTTTGAGTTATGTTGTTCACGTACATGGACACACACACACACACACACACGCACACGCACACACACACACAAATACACACACACACTTCCTAAGGCGATTTTGAATTCAGAGGACCCCAGGAAATGTATTTCCAGTTAAATCTTGGTGTAACATTTTTTAGTGCAATGGAATATCTTCTCTACCCAATATGTACCTGGTAGAGAAAGTAAGATGCGCACTTTTTTTCTTAGGGTAAATTTAAGCTGTTCGGAAATATACCACAATGTGAAGTTTTGTTTCTAATTGCCAAAAGAGACATTTTTTCAGGCACCTTTTTCCCTTTTTGGGTACAGTTATCCCTTTTTCCTCCAACCATGCCCAAAATCTCCCTTTCCCACTTTTTTGCTTTTAGGTTTCCTTCCATTTTACTCTATATGATTTTAATCAATATAAAATATTTAACTTTTCATTAACTCTCAACTTGCTGTGAACATGTGAAGAGTACGCCTAACTCTTGCAGTAAACGCTGCGCGGGAGTTGAAAGCACACCTACAACAATGGAAAATAATTGTGTACGACAAATCCTCTTTCTCTTGCTTTACCGCTATAAAGCAGCCCGCAATAATGCAACTCACAATGACTCATTGTCATTGTATATCATTCTATCCTTTTAATTTCACCAGAATCAGTAGCCTACTGTTCGTGAATGTAAGTTTGTTACTGTGACAGACGTCATCTGTTCGCATGGATTCCAAGGTCACACAGAGACAGCAGTAACCGTAAACGCGTAGTTCCAAGAATTAACTCTGGGTTCTGCTCGATGCTACTAGAAATCGCTGAGACTACAGTTCCAGCATGAATGAGAACATTCTGGTAATTGTCGCGGTGTTATATAAGAGTGTGGACAGCAAGTGAATGAGTTGTGTAACAATCACATTGTGTTAACAAGTGAACTGGTGTTAGTCCTTTGTTACATTACTAAACGAGTGTATTACTAGATTTTATCATGCCAAAGGTGTCCAGTGCTCGACTTATTGTTCTGGCTCAGGAATTCAAACAAGATTTCATAGACACATATGGAACTGTTGTTCGATGTACTATTTGCAATTCAGGAATTTCGTTAGATGAAAATCACCAGCGAGGTCGCATCAAACAGCACATTTCCAGCTCTAAGCATCAAATGAACAAGACTCTTCAGGCAAACAAATCGCGGCAATCTCTACCACGAAATGCGTCTCAACAGAGTTCTTCAAAAGCCCAAAATTTTAAGGAAATCAACATTGAGTTGTGTGCAGCTCTTACACAAGCAGGTGAACCATCCAGCCTTCAAGGGGTTTCTTGAAAAAGAAAATACACAAAGATGTTAATGCCGAATGAGAGTACTTTAAGAAAAAACTGCATGGTTTAGCAAGAAACTGCATGGTTTAGCAAGAAACTGCATGGTTTAGCAAGAAACCATACAAAGAATCAAGGAGAAAGTGTCTAATTGCGATGTGGGAATAATTGTGTATAAAACCACAGACTCGATGGAACAATATGTTTTGAACATTTTAGTTTTTCCCTTAGCAGGGGAGAAAGTTAATGCCCTGTTGTTAAAAATGTATGAACTGCAGAAAGCCAATGCCAGTACAGTAATGCAATCAATTATGGACTTTCGTCAAAAACTCTGACCTGCTGGTATCGTGTTTAAAAACCCTCTTCTTGTGGTTACGGACTAGGCTCCGTACATGGTTTCAGCTGTTAACCAATTGAAGCCTTTATTTCCTAAGTTGAAGCATGTGACATGCTTGGTGCATGCCTTCTCAGGGTTTGTGAATCCATAAGGAACGAATACGACATCGCAAATTAGTTCATCTCTGCCCTGAAGAAGATTCTGCTGAAAGCTTCGAATCGTGTTGTGGTCTACAAGGAAGCCACTGGCCTGCCCTTCCAAATTTCCCGGTCGTTACTCGCTGGGGATCTTGGATCAAGTGTTCTGCTATGCTGTGTGAGAATTTTGACAAAATTAAAGATTTTGTGTTTTCTTTGGATCCAGCCGACACAGGTGCAATTTCCAAGGCAGAGCAACTTCTGTTACAGGAGAAAATACATAATTTGCAGACAGAATTATATTGTGTCGATAGTTACAAGACCTGAATGCAGCTATTTAAGAAGTACAAGGTTTGGAAAAGGAGAAACAGTGGGATATTTTTAATTCCATGAGGGAGCAGTTAGACGTCTTTGTCAAAGACAAACTTGAGTTTAGTCTTCAGAAGAATCCGGACACTGAGGATTTCGCCACATCTGCAGAATTGCCATTCCGAGTGAATAGAAGATTTGCCCCGCAGTTTCTGTGGATGTCGAAAGAAGCTCTAGCTTTTACAGAATTCTATCTCCTAATAGAAACGGACTTACTTTTAAAAGTGTAGAGATGCTTAATGTCTTGAAGTACAATAGCTTTATGTATTTTTCTTATTCTAATGAGTGATAATTTAATGTACTTGTTTATAATTCAATAAATTAGAATAGAGGAAAGAGAAATTGTTGAATTAGTTGAATAAACCAGCACCTTTTTGTCCCTTTTTACGTTATTTGAGCACCCTTTCTCTTCCTTTTTTCATCTGAAATTTGCATCAAAAATCCTAATCCTGGTAATAACAACGTTGTGCTGATGGGCACATTGCATAACGATAAGAAAGTAGCAACAGACAAGTTAAAAGCTGAAAATGATGGTGGACTACTCGTACAATGCCACAAACGGTGCAGCAAACATGCTGGACCAACTTATTGCCACATAAGACACATGCAAGAGAAAACCAATCACTGGCCTCTAATTGTGTTTTAGAATATGCTTGACACTACTACCTACCATGCCGTTGTACTGTGGAAAGAAAGAAATCCAGAGTGGAAAATAAATATCCTTTATAACAAAAGAAAATAGGAAAACATTCTTGTTGCTCCGTACATTGATGCCGGTTAACGGCTGTCAAGAAATGAACCATCAGTTGCTATTGTGAGAAAGATTCAAACACAGGACCAGTCTGTACCAAGTTGTAGTGGCTCCAAGCAAAGCTGTAAACATGCTAGATGTAAATTTTGTCCTTCTAGTTGTGACAAGACTCCTATCATGTGTTCAAATTGTAAGAAACGTATTTGTAAAGTTCATGTTGCACATTATTACCTAAATCGTAGGAAAGTAATGTGTTTTCAATGTTCTGTGTTTAAAACTAGCGTGTGCGCTATTATATACATATATTTTTATTAATTATTTGCACTGCAAAAACACATTACTTGTACAAAGAGTACCAAAGTAAATCTTCGGCGGATTTTATATTTTATATCTGGGGTCTTTTGAAGTGTGAGCTACACCGCTAATATGGGTGTTCATCAAGTTTTCCCTTAGATTTTAACCCCTTCAAAGGCCTGTCTTGCTTTGGTCGATACGGTATGGCTACCAATCATGATAAGAGTCTGTATGACAAACTGAATGCACTCACTCTGCCTCTTTCTTTTTTAGCCAATGCGATCAGGTACGTATTTCGTTTCTACGCTATTTTGCACCTTTTGTTTTGGTCATTGGCTAACGTTATTTAGCAAAAGGAGTGGTTCATCCTTGCACCGTGGCCTAAAGCAACCAATGAAATGACAATGGCTTTGTGCAACGATAAATAATATGATATAGACATGAGATGCAGTGAGATTTTCTTTGGCCTCATTTGTACAAAACATCTATTATTATTGTTATTATTATTGTTATTGTTGTTGTTTAAGAGTTAATGCTTTCATGGAGATAATAACTAATTGACAATTCTCGGGTTATCAGCCATGAAATATCTATATTTGTCGACGTTTCGGCCATACTAAGCTCCATGGCCATCATCAGGAATGAATAATTAATAGGTAAATAAATGTCCCTCTCAACTCATGGTCTTCTTTTAAGTGTTCCTGTCCAAGCTGTGCTCAGTTGTAGGCCGTTGTCCCTATTAAAATTATTTGGCTCTAATTTAATTTCAATCGCCGTAAACGAGTCTGTCATAATGTCGGATAGTGCGCTGTAAAACCGCGATCTCATCAAACAAAATTGTGTGATCATTGTCGAGACTATGCTGTGCTATTCCTGATTTTTCTGGTTGTAGTAGTCGTTCATCACGTCTCTCTTCAATCGCACGACCTGCCTGTCCAAAATACATAATATTTAACGACACAAAAAAGGACAATTTTTGTTTTAAAATACCTGGTGTTCACAAAATTCCTTGCCAAGGTGGACAGAGATATATAGGATAATACCAATATTACATTACATAATAATGCTTTATCTGGGTCAAGAAAGAATTAAATTATGTTACATTTCATTAAATAATATTTCCTTGCCACCATATCTTAAAATTTTGCCCATCGGGCCATTATGACCCGAAGCATCAAGAGTGCATACTAATTTTAAGCAGAACAGCAGGGACAAAGTGGGGACGAGTAGTTTCTAGACTCACTGTGAGCATTTTGTGAAAGAAAAATAAATAAAAGAAAAATAATAAACATAGGGGGCATGCGAATCATAGAGCCACAAGCTGGAAAACGTATAAATTGGGAAACGAACCTGTTCTCTCAAAAAGACAGCCTGAAGCATTGCTTTTTTTCTTGTGTTGCTAACTGGGAGCCGATAAACATGAGAATTTAAAACGTGACTCATCGTTGTTGATGGACAGCAAAACATCAGTAGAGTATTTTGTTGTGAGCTGCATCAAATTAGATGAAAATGAAAGGTCCTTTTGCGGTTTGAATGAAGCAAGCGGCGCAGAACGATCCGGAGTTCTTGTTCTTGCATGTTATGCCGAGAATGTCAGTCGTCGGCTTTGTCTTCTATTCGCTTCGCTCTTCCCACGCTGCTGGCTGAGGAAAAAGACGCTTTGGAAACTCGGTGGGGGAGCGCAGATAAGAGAAGAGACCAAGCATCGGGGGAAACGTTTAATAACACGTAACAGTAATTAAATCTGCCCCCTCTTATGGTGAAGATGAAATATAAACCCTTTTAGGTCCCTTTTCACTTTTTGTGTTGTAACTGTGCGGTAGACTGGGGAATCCGTGATAATCGTCATGTTTCTCTAATAAGCCTTTAAACAACTGAGAGACAGCTGTCTGAATTTGGTAGAAATCAAATACCATAGCCGCTATGGCATCAATGTAAGGAATTTATTAGAGAAAACGGTTGATATCAACGGTAAAGAAGATTTCCCCAGGCATAACAAAACACTATTTCACCTGCATACAGAAATTAAACTACTCATTTTGAACGAATACCATGAGGACAAACTCGGTAACTTGCTCAGTAACTTCGAGTTCGTATCCAGCCAAACTGATGGAGACAAACTTCTCATTTTAATATGCAGAACTCACTCACTCTCACTTTCACTGTTTCTCTCTGTCTGTCTCTCTCTCTCTCTCTCTCTCTCTCTCTCTCTCTGTCTGTCAATGAATATAATACTTTTTACTTTCACTACCATTTAGCTACAGTAAGAAGGGTAAGTATTGCATTCCACCGAAAAACCCAATATTCAGATTTCAAATACACATTTTGAGGCTCTCTGAGTCTAAGAAAAGTATTTTCAGAAAAAAGACCCATGTGTTCGTCTGTCTGTTTGAGAGTCTGTCTGTGAACAGCACATCTCATAAACGAAAAAGTAGTTTAATAACCAGACTACTACCGCCGCCGCCGCCGCCCCCGCCGCCTCCGCCACCACCACCGCCGCCACCACCACCGCCACCGCCGCCACCACCACCACCGCCGCCGCCGCCACCACCATCACCGCCACCGCCACCGCCACCGCCACCGCCACCGCCACCGCCACCACCGCCACCGCCACCGCCACCGCCACCGCCACCGCCACCACCACCACCACTACCACTACTACTACTACTTCTACTACTACTACTACTACTACTACTACTACTACTTCCTCCTCCTTAACATGGTTTAGGCCTTTAGAGGTTAATCCAGCTGCTCTCTCCACATTGTTCGGGATCATCCTACGTCTCTTCTTCCTAATGGTTTGTAAAGTAGTGCTTGCCGTGGCAATCTAGAAGCTTCCATAGTCTTAACGACACCGTTCCACTTGCTTTGATATCTTTTAATTTCTTCCACAATATTTTGTTCCTCTAGTTCTCTTATATACACATTCCGAAGTCGATCTTTTCTAGTAACACTCAATAAGGATCTTAAAAATCTCATTTGAGATGCCTCCAGTCTTGATTTTTCCTTGGTTTTAATTACCCATGTCTCACACGCATATTTCAACAAGGGTTTGAATATGGTTCTGTATTATCTTAATTTAAGATCCTTCGTCGTATTTCTGCCGAAATGTCTTCCTATACACTCATTGATATGTATTATTATATGCTTTGTTATTTTCTTCCATTTCTGCCTTTCTATTAATTGCTTATACTTTTTATCCCAAGTATTTAAGGGCAGGTACCTGCCTAATTATTTGTCTTCCTATTACGATCTTTACCCGAAGTTGTTCTTTTCCTATCATAGTCATTGCTTTTGTTTTTTCTCCCGAAATTTCTACATTATACTCTTTTATTATTTCATTCAAATTAAATACTGGCTTCTGTATATCTTCCTCATTCTCTGCCAATAACAACTCATCACATGCAAATATAACAATATCAAGATTAGTATTATTTAATGTGATTCCTTTTGGTTTACGTTTGGTTCTCTATTCTTCAATTATTTTATTCAGATATCAATCAAATAAATTGGGAGACAGACCACAGCCTTGTCTCAATCCCATATTAATTTCAACTACCAAACTTGGTATCCATATAAATAAGTTCAGCATGTTCCTATAATGCAACACGAATTCTCCAACCTCAAACTACTTACCTTACATGGAAACATTTTCTTTATTTTTGATTCCCTCAAAAATGGCTCTAAATATTTTTATTAAAATATACGTTTAAGATACATTTATGATAAAATGTATATGTGGAATTCTCTGGAAATAGCCTGTGAAGTCTTTTGTGTCTTGAATGAGGTTTGTATAATTCGTAAACCGTAAGATGTATACCAAACCGTACAACACAAAAAATATAGCTCTCGATAAAGCAGTCAGTTTATGTCAAACATGTTTGTGCTATTAACCATTTCCAACATATCCTTTGTTATTGGTTTAAATGTTTAAATCAAAACTACAACCAACAGAAAGGCATTCCTGCAAGAGCAACAATTAGAGAAGGTAGATCATGCATAGGCGCAATCTTAGTAATGAAGCAATTGATGGAAAAAAAGAACATAATTAAATCTACCGCTATTTATCTGTTTTTAGGCCATGAATAAGCATACCATAGAGTAGATAGAAACTTTTAGAAATACTAAATTACTTTAATGTTCCTCACAATTTAATTAATGATATTAAAGAAATATATGACAATACCCAGATTGTGAATAAAGGTTCCCCTTTTAAAGTTGATCAAGGTCTCAAACAAGGATGTGAATTGACTACCTACGTAGCTACTTACCTGCCTGCTTGCCTGCCTGTCTGACTGCCTGCCTATCAACCCACCTACCTACCCCCTCGCCCATCCACCCACCCACCCACCGACTTACCTACCTACACACACACACACACACACATCAATAAAATTATTCAGGAATGTCAATTAGTAAATACTTAAACAATAAATTAATACCAAATAAATCAATAAATACATTGCTATTTGCTGACGATCAGATATTGTTGACCGAGTCTGAGAATGATCTGCTAGAAAATATAATATTAAATAAAGTTTTAGAAACCTTCACTATGAAAATCTCAGTAGTGAAACCAAGATAATGGCAGTGGAAGGTAAATACGATAGAAGATCTAAGATTGTGATAAAAGATCTAACAATAGAACCAGATAATAATTTTAAATATCTGGGATGTAATTTATCAATCTACAGCCTAAATCAAGTTCTGTATGATAATGTAGTAAAATATGATTCAATAAATGGATGTATTAATAGGTACTTGGGAAAATCAATGAGCATGGAGGTCAAACTTAGACTAATATTGCATCGAAACTAATGCTACTTAATAGTAGCGAAACATTGATTATGAAGAAAAAGGATAAAAATAAAATTGAAAATGTAGAAAGAAGATTTATAAAGTTATCTGGAAGAGATAAAATTAGAAGCGAAAATATAAGAAAGGAACTGAACATAAAACGTACTTTAGTACAAGAAATTGTCTAACGTAAAAAGAAGAGTCAAGAACATGACAATAGAGCAGACTCCGAAGCAGTTATAACCCAAAGGGAAGACGGGATATAGGTCGGCCGAGGACTAGATGGACAGACCAATTTAAATAAGCTCCCTTTGGCGTGGAACGGAAAATGAACTCTCAATCATTGGAAAGACAGCAGAAGAATTTTAAATACAAATTTCCTAATGGCTAAGTCGCTGTTCGTTTTCTTTCGTGGTCGTGCAAAGACATCACAGAGCGACCAGCTTTATGAAAATCTGGCTGTCGTATCCGTATTACCAACAATGAAATCTCTACTAAAAGTTCACTTCTATTAACAAAGAGAACGTAGAGCAATAAGCTTTTGTTAAAATAGTCTGCAGAAGAATGGAAAGTCTTGCAAATGTAAAAATCAGAAGTTTATTCTAGTATTGAGGATTGAATTTGAAGCTAAAGTGTTTCATCACATTATATTTAACATCTGTTTGTTTTTATTGTAGTTTTGAAATATTATTTGACCTCGTATAATAAAACGTGTATTAAAACCAATTTTGGTGAACATTATGATTAACAAGGAGTAGAAAACAAGATTTCCTTACGGATACATAAGTTAGTAGATAAGTACTCCCCGACAGGCGTCTGACCCTAGGCACTGGCTTGTAAATCCTCGGGGTTGTAAGGAGAGGGTAATCAGCTAAAGAAGAACAAGAGAATATTGTGCAATTGCAACACAGTAGATTATTTGTAACATTTCATTGCTTATTTTTCCGATAGGTATTGACAAGGAGTATCTTCAGGCAATACTTTATATTCACAATACCCACAAGAAGAATGATAGCAATTTTGATTTGTTTTCTTGGTGTGTGTTGCTATTACAATGCTACACTCCAACACACCCTAATGACATGCGTTTAAACATCACTGATGCCGTCCGTAAAGCCATAACATCGAATGGACAATCAGCTGTAATGGTTAATATTTAGCTGCTACCACACTCTTACATTAGACTGTGAATGGTGTGTGACAGCACGAGTAAAATAGTAATATTCAAGCGTCTATTTGGCCTGCTCTGTACATGCTACCTACCTATTATCGGTCTCCATTCTGCTATGGACGCTCTGTCGCGTAGGGATTAGGCTGCACTTATTATGTATGAGCATATAGCTTGTCCATCAGACCACACGTATTACACACATAGGAGAGCCTCATTCTTCCTTGTCGGTTTAACAGTGACTTCATCTCTACAGTTTGCATATTCATGGCTTTGCAAAGCGTTCATTAATACAGTGCATAGCTGTTGCACGTATGTATGTACAGTGAGGGATATAATAGCTGACTGATTCGAGTTTTTTTCTAAATCAAAGAGTACCGACACATTGCGCATGTTCAGAATGGAAACCGCCGGTTCACAGCGCATGAAATTCGCTTATATACCTACCGCAGTTGTTGCGGCGGGAAACATGTCGCTATGTGACACCACGTGTATGGGATGCTGTATTTTAACACGTGTGTGTGTGTGTGTGTGTGCGTGTGTGTGTGTGTGTGTGTGTGTGTGTGTGTGTGTGTGTGTGCGTGCGTGCGCGTGTGTGTGTGTGTGTGTGTGTGTGTGTGTGCGTGTGTGTGTGTGTGCGTGTGTGTGCGTGTGTGTGTGTGTGTGTGTGTGTGTGTGTCTCCCCTTAAGAGGAGATTAAAGGTCCCATCCCAAGATTTCTAAATTGGCTAAATTCATGATCCATTATATCAGAATCTATTTAAGATACCAAACTGAAAGTGTTACAGGCTGTAGATGGATGCCTTCTACGTTCACTTATCCAATAGGTTTGTTTATTAGGAAAGCTGGATATTGTTTCCTCTACTATACCATCCTTTAATCAATATTTATCAGCAACTAGCTGAAATACCCAGTGTTGCCCGTGGTTTGAGGATTTATTCCTATAGCTTTTAGATTTGCTCTTAGGTTGCACTTGCCAATAGCCTTGTTTTCTTTGAAGACATTTAAAAATATTACTTAATGCCTTAAACAAAGGATACTATAAGAAACAAAAAATAAACAAAATAAATGAAAACACCGGAAGACACTGTGTAAAAGCACTGTTGAACCACAAATGTCCCAGGAAGCAAAGTGAGTAGAGAAAGCCCTGTCAATGTAATACCTAGATTGCATTTGTATTTCAATCATATAGAAAATTGTATGACATGTTTATAGAAGAGTGAGTAGAGAAAAACGTGTGTTATGTAAACGAACAGTGAGTATAAAAGATCATATCAATGTAATACATTACGTAGTAAAGTGGATAGCACAAAAATCTTCACAATGAAAAAAATAAATAATAACACTCGTAGGTATGCCAACTTTCACGGTGATCGATGGACTGGTGTTGGAGTATCAACTTCATACATACCAACATCCAGTTTTACATATAATAGATACATTAATTTGTTGGAATTACTCGCGTTCTACTTATTGTAAAGTGGTTCGACCAACTCAGAAACCTTCGTGGGAATGTACACAACAACTTACTAAAGTTTCATCACAATCGAACGAATGGTATAGGAGCGAATACGGACAAACAACAAACATTCATTTATATATATTACTTTTTAAACAGTAAATAAACATCTTATCAACACCAAAGTAGATCCACAACAGCACTTAGAGGTTGTTTTTACCACTCTAAAATTTGATTTAGCTACAACTTGTGTGAAACGTCGTGACAGCCCCCGCTCTTGAAGCAAATATACGCAATAATACTGACCAGCCTATTTGCATAGTAATTAAGAGAAGTGGGGGTCACTGTTCCACCTGCGTTGAGTGTGATAGGTAAAACGTGTTATATATGTGCCTGCCTTCACACCCCCCCCCCCCCACTCTCACCACCTCTCATTTCTAGTTTACATACTATATGGAGTGCCACGACGTGTAGTTTCAATAGTTTCTGAAAAAAAGGAGTCATTTATATCAATCACAGAAAAAGGATTTCGAAACGAAAATAGAGAAAACAAACTTATGTAAGTATATTTGTAAAGAAAGAAATAACAAGACGAGTGCACACGGAAGTTCCATATTTAATAGTGCTGTCTAATTTGCAGAGCAAATTTCCTCTAAAAGATCGGCTAACATTTACCCCGTACTCCAAGTGTGGGAGTGATGACATTTTTTCTGTGAAATGCAGAATTAATAGTACAAAATGGCAGATGCCGTACCATATTTAAAAATGTGATGTGTTGTACTCACATGACTTTCTCTGCTGTTGTACTAACTATTCTTTCACAACTTTATTCCTTTATCTTCTTCACGTTAGTCGAGATAAACATTTGCAGAAATTATCTTATTGCTGATTTTCTTGCAGGTATAAGGGGAATATGGGAATGCAGAAGGCTTTGAGCGACAGTCAAATCTTTTAAAGTTTTGAAATTCCGTTCTCTTTGCACGGCCAAGAAATAAAAAGGAATAACGACCTTCCATTTGAGAAAAGTGTAAGTATTGCAAAACTCACACAAATAACAAGGAATATCTCCGAAATGGTTCACTCCACAAAAAATGCATTTGAACATAACTTGTTTGTTTTAACGAGATCTACATTTTTTGTAAGTAAGATTTTGTGTATCTCCTACGGTTTACCAGTTATGCAAAAGTCATCAAGAGTAAACAGTATTACATAGGCTATAGCCAGAAAATTCAAAATATAAATTTCATTTGCCATAAAAATATCTTAAGCATATGGCCTTTTAATCAAAATCGTTAGAGCCGTTTTTGAGAAAATCAAACTTTTCGAAAAATGTTTTGTGTAAAGGGTAGTTTATAGTGGAGAAATTTTGTTCAAAACCTTGGTATCGCATCCTTGAAAGATATTAAACTTGACAACCTTACAATGCCTAGCTAGTCTATCTCCAGTATAGTGCAAGTACAAATAAATAGCCAGGTGTTTTGGTGTTTAAGCTGGATTTAATCCAGTTGCAACAATAATTAAATCAGTGAAAGCAACTCGCCAGTAGTTTCACCTTCAGCGGACAGTTAACTGATTCCCCGAATACACTACCGTACTTCCCGTTAACTCCCGCTACCTAAGAATTTTAATGAGCAACAACCATATTTTTCGTGCATTGCCCAACGGAGACTGGGCTCCTGAAATAGGTTCTCGATGATCGCAGATAGAAGAAGAATTGTTGAAAATTGTTTCTCTTTTGTAGGTAAGCGAATAAACGCCCACTTTCATGCCGGCACTGTTAAACATAATGTTTATAGCTACTTACCTAAGCGTCATATGAGCAAAAAGGCACTCATTTTCTTAGCTTGAGACATCTGGCATTTCCAAAGTATCTCTGTGTTTGTATCTCTAATATTGCCCCTCTCTCGCACACTGTCAACTTTGCAGGTCTTCTGTGCTTCTCAGTCAGGTTTACCTATGGGAGACGCAAGGAAACGTTTAGGGTAGGCGTTTTCTCTCTCTCCACATGTAGTATACCTATTATAGTTGCACTGCTGCTACTGACTAATACTCTCAATAGCAAGTTCCACTTTCATTGTTTTATTGCATCCACAAGAGAGGTTTCAGATCAATCCTACTTCTTCGTGACAAAATATTTCTGCGTTTTATATGGTTCCAGTGTACTTCATAGGTTTATCTTCAAAGTTTGCGCTGGCTCTCCATGACTTCACTATAGTAATGAGATGGCTTCGTGGTAACATGTGAGGTTCGCATTCGGGAGGTCCCGGTTTCGATTCCTGGTGGCCGCCCACATGAGGTTTTCGTGATTTTTCCTGGTCCGTAGGTTATGTAGGTTCCTGTCCATTATTTCTCTTTCATTCCGTTTCCTTTTCATTCTTCAGGTGTGCCTCTAGGTTTCGTGGCTTATGATGGCACGGACAGGTGGCGCGGATGCTCGCTCAAAAGAAAGGCTACTCCCCCTTAGGTTAGTTTTGGCAGCTCCAGCAGTGAACTTGGAATTGTTAGGGACCTTCGCACGTCTCTGATGTCTGTCTTTCTGTTTGTCTTTCTGTCTGTCTGTCTATCTGTCTGCGGTCTGTAGCTTCCTATGATTCCTTTCCCTCATCCCTTCATCCTGAGCCATGGTAGTCGCAATAAATCTGTGTGGGTTTATCTGTGCGAGGTGTTCCCCTTCGTTGCATAACCTATAACAAATGAAATTCAAATATATTGAAAATTTTGGAAACAGCCTGTGAAGTCGTCTTCTTTCTGAATTAATTTGTAAACTATAAGTGATAGATAAAGCTTATTGCACAAAATATGTAGATCTCGTTAAATGACACAATTTTGTCAAATAAAATGTTTTCTGTCATTAGCCATTTCCGTGATATTTTTATAGGTTTGAATTATGAAATATTTTATAATTTTTCAGCTGCAAAATCGCTATTCGTTTTTACTTTCTCAACTACGTACTTACGGTAAGTAGAGGAAGTTTTGCATTCTACCTAAAATTCGTACGTACCGAGCTTTCATCCTTCTTGAAAACCGATGTTTGCCGTCCCACACAACATACTAACCGTTGTCGGTGTTTTTGGGACACTCTGTATATAGAAACAGAGTCATCTGAATATTAGGTGTAGTTTGTAAAACATGGTGGATCATTGTACTGTTTTGAGATACCAAAGAGAAAAGCAAATAGTCATCTCTTTGTAAGGCAATAGGAAATAAATGGGGATAATCGTGTAGCCTTACCATAAAAGGAGGGAGATGGCTCATGTAATAGCGTCTGTGGCCCGCATTCGGAGGGTCATGGGTTCGATTCCCATGGCCTTCCTGACTCATAGGTTTTTCAGGATTTTCCACGGGTTACTGGGAATGCTGGAAGGATAATCGCATCCTCCGAATTTCCTGCCCCTCCATTTCACCCCACTACTCACTTCACCTTTCGTCCTGGTTGGCTATTTCAGGGTTCCAAGTGTCGGCGGGAGTTTTGGCGTGTCTGGCATTGCTGTAAATCCTCGTCCTCCGGATCGTGGAGGTCTCCAAGTCCTGCACCCCTAAGGGCATGTATAAGCCCGCAGGAGGGTGGGGAACCGGTTGTACGAGCCGCCACCGGGTAGTTTAAGTCTGTAATCGTTAGGGAACGTGCCTTTTGCTCAGTCTGGCCAATCTCACCCCACCCTCCCACCGGGGGTCACTCCGTTAAGAGGCATAGGCGCAAGAAATGTCACTGGTCGAGGTGCTAAGTCCACCCTCGTACCTCATTCCATAAAAGAACATCAGGCAATGTAATTTGGAGGTACAGTGCAGTGATTTCAAATCTGTGGAGGATATAAACGCAGGTGAAAGTAAATATATATCATTCTAAATATAGACAAGCTAAAACAGTTTATCCAAGATTTTAGCATGTCCACATTGCTTTCACACACAAGCCTGAGCCTAGAAGTGCTCTGCCCCAGTAGGTTTGCATCTCAGTCATCCTTGAAATGCAGTATGTGTGAAGAGGGCAGTTGTTCGGATTGGGTTGGTCTCGAAAAGGCACTTCCTGATATCCATGGGAGTCTAGGTGGTGATGTCCAGATGGCATTTTAAGACGTCTCATTGTCCTGGAGAGCTAGAGACGCCGAGCTAGAATGTTTTCGACCCGACTGACAAATCTTTGGGGTTGTGCGTACTTAGCGTATCCACTTCCGTCCGTGCGAAAGCGGGAGAAGAGTTTTGTAGGAAACCAGTGTTGACATGATGGAATAATCCACGGAAGAGGAGTACCCTCGGTCGGCGCCTTTCCCTGGGCCTGTCAGGGGCGTAGCGTCCATGGATGCGAGAGATATATTAAATACTCTATAATTTTCCTCAAACTGATTGCCAAATTTGTGTTCATTATATGTAGTTTTGTGGTACATAACATTTTAATGTCATTAAAAATCAAGCTTTCCTAAACATTAGGATTCGAATTCGCGCCACTCTGCAATAACTTAGCGTTAGTAGATCTTCCTACTAAACGTTTCATCATAATGAAATTTTGGTTTTCTATTAGATCTATGTTTAGATATTTAAATCATAACAGGATTAGTTTTAGCTATACAGCACGTTTGGAAACAAAGCTTCGGTCAACGGTATCTGTCGACAGCTGCAGGAAACTGGCGTTGTGCGCGTGACCCGAGGTATGTACCAAAGTAGACTAAATCTGGTGTAAGGAATCGCGCTAACATATTGCATTTATAGTCGTGAATAGAGAGTAATTTGCGGTTTGTTTTGTTTCTTGTACGCGTATGTGTGCTCTTTATTTGTGAACATTCGAGCATGGTGTGGACACTTAGTTACTTATTATTAAAGAAAATGTAGATTAAGATTTGCGCGGATTCTGGGACGAAGGCATGTACACAGGCAGTTACATCCGAGAGGTCACGAAATGAATCAGAGGTGCAATAGTAAACAAAACTTCCTTTCAGTGCCGTTGTTGCAACGAATATAGAAATAAACTGTTGTATGATCGATAAAGCCAAAATAAGAAGTATTAACGTTTCTCTAAAAGCAATATGTAAATAAAGCAGATCCTCCAAAGCCCGCACTCAGTATTACGACGAACTTTAAAAAATATATAAGGCGTTTCAAGATCAAAGTTTATGAAAATGAATCCTGGCTGTGTTGAAATACTTAAGCTAAAACAATTAATGTTTTGTTCATGTTCTTCGTTTTCGAAAAGAAAAGTGAGTTTCAAATTCTAGCAGTTATGAAGATTTAAAATATAACATTTATAGGGCAACCAACTATTCTTGTAAATATTCGAAAAACAACTAAAATCTTCGGGATAAATCCAGGAATAGAATTTTCATTGAACAGTTAGAATAAGCTCTCAGTTGAATAGCATAACAGTGAAGTGGAAAAGAACAGAGCTTTACTTTCTCATTTTGTGCGGGTTGTATGTTTTCTAGGAAAACAGGCACTTGCTTTTCATGGTCTCATTGAGAATTAAGAGGCAATTATATTGAATATTTAAATGAATTAGCAATATATGACAATAATTGACTGTTTTTCGTGCAACTTCACCCGATATTCAGAATGACTTAATTTCAAGCGTGAGTGCCATCATAACATACGGAATTAACAAAGAAATTTCTGGCGCATTCTTGGTTTAATTAATATTATATTAAACTCTTGACATTAATAGTGAAGATAAATGTTGAAGAGAGGTTTATTTGAATTACAGATGTAAGTTCTCGCAGAAAAGTAGATTCTCTTTTGAATCATGCTCTCAGTATTGTCGAACATGTGTTTAAGACAATGATAAAATGTGGAAACTCCGAAGCAGAATTCAGTTTCAATTTGGTCATATTTTAACGAATTTCATAATATTACATACCCGAGTCTGATAGGCTACGCCACCGTTGTCAGAAGGGAAGTTTCGACTCCTGGTGGACCTTTGCACCACGCTTTATAAAGAGACTTAGAATTCAATATTTGCATCTAACAAGGGAATTAGCGCAAGCTGCGATCGCAATTGCCAACAACTCGTGGTTTGTGTCTAAGAGTTTTACATGCACATTATACATATGCGCACAACATTTGCCATTGACAATTACACTGTACTTTGTATTGCGCATGTACAGTCACCGAGTTCAAAAAATGGATTGGTAGCTCTTGGCAAAAGATTACGAGGATGAACACGTCCGCAAAGTATAAAGTGCCGAAAACAGAGTTTTTTATCACAGTAAGAGTACTTCATGAATGAACAAAGTCTTCCGAAATTTAAAATTTATTTTGTTGGTTAACGACGCTGTCAATTGCCAGGATCACATCAGCGTCGCCGGTGTGCCGGAATTTCGTCCCGCAGGAGTTCTTTCACGTGCCAGTAAATCTACTGACATGGAGCTGTCGTTTTTAAGCACACTTAAAAACCATCGGTCTGGGCCGGGTTTGAACCCGCGACCTTGGGATCAGTAGGCCAGCGTCTAACCAACTGAGCCACCCAGACCGACAAAAAAAAAAAGTCTTCCGAGTCACACTGCTTTTGTAAATCAAGAATACGCTCGGAAAGTGTTCTAGTCTGAAGTCATCCTATCCAGAAACAGTCTCCGGAGTACCGAACAAAGTTTGCGAAGACTGGAGAACAGAACTGATTGTGTAGAATACACATCAGCAATGATATTGAATCCCTCAACGATGGTGTGAACTGATAAGGATACTGTGATCTACTATTCGCTTCAGCACTGCATTCAACTGTCGGAAGAATAGCACGTGAAGTACCTGAATCAAAGATGTGCACCCAGGAGGGATAGTCTTCACTGTACACACCATGTTTTGAGGTCGGATAACATCGATATGAGTTACTATCATATTTTTACGTGATGGCAACATTTGGAACTTACTATTTTTGGGGACATAATTCGCAAGGACGTTGCTCTTACTGTCATTTCGACCATAGTATACGCTCCAAATGACTACATTAGCTAGAGAGAAACTGTTTACGATGACTAAAGTTGCCACAGTCATGCTATCATGTTAGGTATGATCCATTGTGAGTGGAATATGGAATCTTCGTAGCTTACAGTGTTATAGGCGATGGCATGTTTGTAATCAGCACCTCTAACTTATTCATACAAATCAGACCGTATTGGCAATTGCAATCGCAACTTGCGCCAACTCCCTTGTAAGAGATTGCAACCTGCGACCAGAAGTAAACTTGGTGCTTTCGATGTTAATAACTGTAACACACAAGTTTTCATTTACAGGTTCACTTTCTGATTGTATCAGCTTCACTGTTGTTCAAATGTATTAGGAATTTTGGGCTAGATCATTTTGAATGGATGACGTCATTGTTTAAGAGAAACAGTCTAACCTTGTGTAGTTAGTCGGTACTGTTTAGTTCCGAGGAAGTGACGTGCAGGACGACAAACAGCGCCGCGTTGAGGGGAGACAGAACCGCTAATTTTAAACCCCATGACGGGCAAAAATGTATATTGGCTGGCTAGTCGGTTTCTTGCAACTCGTGAAGCAATGTTGTTTTGTAAGGATATGCTTCATTATTTCCTTTATCGCCGAACGGCATGACTCATGTAAAACAGTTCAGTTTCTCTGTTTATCTGACGCGAGAATGTCCGTGGCCTCTGTCGCAATTTCCCGCTTCCGATTTCCTTTTTCCGTGCAAGTGAACCAGTCTTAAAAGACAACGACATATTTAGGGAAAATACAATAAATAAAAATATCTGGGTTCGCTGCTACAATTACAATTACTATAATTCCAGCTGACCTGATAAATTAATTTTATTGTCAATAATACAAGTATAGAGCTTCAGATCCATCAATGTTTACAAATCTATATCTATAAAAACGTATGTAAGTACGCATATGCACGTAACCGCTAATCTCCAAAACCGCTTGACCGATCACCGCGAAATTCGACACGCATTTGTAAATATTTGTTCATGGAGGTTTAATGCTATTCATTTTAATGTGCAACGTATTACATTCACAGGTTTTCTCTACTCGCTTTTCTTTTATGTAACACCTTCACATATCCTTCTCTACATGGCCTTCAGCCCACAATTCATACAACTGTCTATGACTGAAATAGAAATGCAACGTATTACATCCACACAGTTTTCTATACTAGCTTTTCTTTTACGAAACACTATCACATGTTTCTCTACTTGCCTTTCAACGTACAGTTCATGCAATTTTCTATGATTGAAATAGAAATGCAACGTATTACATCCACACAGTTTTCTATACTAGCTTTTCTTTTACGAAACACTATCACATGTTTCTCTACTTGCCTTTCAACGTACAGTTCATGCAATTTTCTATGATTGAAATAGAAATGCAACGTATTACATCCACACAGTTTTCTATACTAGCTTTTCTTTTACGAAACACTATCACATGTTTCTCTACTTGCCTTTCAACGTACAGTTCATGCAATTTTCTATGATTGAAATAAAAATGCAACGTATTACATCCACACAGTTTTCTATACTAGCTTTTCTTTTACGAAACACTATCACATGTTTCTCTACTTGCCTTTCAACGTACAGTTCATGCAATTTTCTATGATTGAAATAAAAATGTATTATATTCACACGATTTACACATACACATACACATTTTGGTTTTCTGCAAATATGTTAAACGTGCGACATTTCAATAAAAATCGTTAAAGCCATTTTCGAGAAAATAAAAAATTACGAAATATTCCCTATGTAAAGAGTAGTATGGGGAGGGGAGATCGCTTCCGGAAAACAATTTAGAAAGCGAGCGACAGCAACTCATCATAAGGACAAACTACTAAAGGCAAATTCAGTGGAACCAAAGCTGAAGAAAAAAAGGATTTTTTTAGAAACCAAAAGCTTCCACTGAAGCAACGGATACAGAGACTTCTGTCTTGTGTGTGGGGAGAGTTACAAGGACTGGATACAGTGTGCAAAACGTGAAAGGTGCTCGCTCACATGAAAATTCCACACATATAACCAATGATATTACTATTGTGACCTGTGTTCTAAAGAATAGCTATATTATTTTATAAATATTTAAAAACAAACCCCTGTTATAAACACACATATTAATATAATTAGATACATTCAAGGATATCCAAAGCTGTTTTATATCCAAATCCAAATTACATGACCAAATGGACCAAATTACAAACTCGGAATTTTTTTATTTTTTATTTTTTATATGTAAAGATTTTAGAATGCAATAAAGTTTATTACTGATCATTAGTCTCTATTGTTTACTACTTTGTCCACAATAAATGTTATATCATACGACATAAGCCATGAACATTTAACTACCATACAAGTTATGTGGTCCAAATTACACGGACTTACTCTATTTTGTTTTACTTTTCTCATTAATAAATTAGAAACACCCTTGGACAAGAAAATGAATCACATCTGGAACGCCAAGCTAGCTTAGCGGTAGAGAAAAACTCCACGAGTACCAAATAGCTTGCAGTTTTCACAAAGTAGGTATGTCTGTCTGCCTACCTATCTGTCATGTCTGTCTGCCTACCTATGTATGCGTTCCAGACATGACTCATTTTTTGTGTCCACGGGGGTACAAGTTAACGATTGTGTTTTTTGTAGGTATTTGCTAAGGCATACTGTACAGCAATACTCCTTTAATTAGAGGACCTTTTTTCTGATTCTGTATTATTTAAGCGTATTCTATGAAATTTTGGTTTCTGTGTTATAAGTACAGTAAGTTATATATATTTATTGCAAGGAAGGTGACTTTTTATGCATACAATAATACAGTTCTATTAAATTAATATGTATTTTCTTTGAAAGTATTTCTATAAGCCTCCTATTGCCTCGTTCATAAGTATATTTTAAACACATCTGAAAAATTGGAATCTTGTTTATTTCTATAAGTCCAACAATCTCCCAAAACTCCACTCATTTTGCAATGTATTAATATACATTTCAGGACGTCAGAAGTCACATTAACCGACATCGTTAACAGATACCAATTAAAACTTAATGTTTAATTTATTATTTTCTCCACTACAATGCGATCACAAAGTCCTGTTACCCCCTATGTATTACACAGGTGTTAATGAATTGTCGTTTCTTAGTGTTGAGATGTTGATATACACCTAAAGCACGGCTGACGAGTCCACTTACACCATGAAGGAACGGATCGTAATGAGCACGCGGGCTCACAAAGACCCCAAGGAAAATCAATTGAAAGACATTCAGCTGATTTCACTGACAAGGTTTCACAAATCCTCCCCACCAAAACCAACAATTTTACGCTGGAAGAAAAAGCTCTGTGCAACTGGTTGCATAAAAGAGAAGCCCCACTCAGGACGACCACCAATACGACTGGAAACGTGCTCGGATGCTGCAACGTCTGTCGAACTTTTGCCAAAATGGTCCATTCACAAGCAGTCACTGGAATTGGGAGTGTCATACTCGACACTACAAAAACATGAAGAACGATTTCAAATTAAAGGCATTTAAACGCTCTTCGTAAAGGAATTGGGCGATGACATGCAAAAACGTCATCAGGCTTGTGGGCGAATGTTTGTTGTCTTTACAGCTCTTTTTGAGGGAAAGTGGTTTTCTCAGACGAGTGGGCAATATATTGCAGTGCAAAAGCGAGAAATATTTATTCCTGGAGTAAAGAAAATCCACGTTTTTATCAAGAACTTGAACACAACCCACCCCCTGTCATGACCTGAGCTGCAACGTCTGCAACCAATTTGGTAGGTCCATATTTCTTTGACAGTGCTATGAATCAAATTGCGTATTTCACCATGTTACGTGATTGGTTTATTCCACGCCTGTAAGATAAGGGAGTGCAGGGTCATGTGTAGTATGGAGCTATTGCTGATAGAGAATATCTCAATGAGATATTTTCTGATAAATGGATTGGACATAGTTTTGTCTATTTACCTGCACCTTTGGAGTGGCCATCTTGCAACAATGCATTATGGGGGTTCATTGAACAGAAGGTTGCTGCCACACGTTATGAGACCGTTAACGAACTTACGGAAGCTGTTTGACGTACATTTACTGCCATCACGCCAATAAAGTTGAGGAGAATTCCACACGTACAAGGAGGAGAATCATATTCTGTTCTGAAAATGGTGTACACACAGACACCCCGGAATAAATAACAAAGAATAGTCACACTACGTCAAAGTTGTCCTCTGTTGTTGTCATTTCTGAGATACTATTCTTATTGGTTTGAATTTTCAGATACTTTATTACTTTTCTCAACTTCAAATCGCTATTCTTATTTTCCTGCTTTCTTTTTCGTGCAGAGAGAACCGAATTTCAAAGTCATCACATGGCGACCAGTTTTAAAAAGATTTTACTTATCACGTTAGCTTATTTAGGTATTCCTCTTTACCCACAACGAAATGTGTAATTGAATAGTGAAGGCCCAACAGTATCAACAAGAAGTAGATAGAGGAACAAGCTTTTGTAAGAATAGTGTAGAGAAAGTTACAGGAGTGGTTCTTTTGTTTGTTTTGTAATTGGAGTAGTATTTTTAAACTTTGGGATGACATTACCTAGTGTATTAATATAGAAGATAAAGAAGAGGGCCAAGCAACGATCCTTGGGGAAATCCTACTTTCACGGTATCAAAAGATGAAGAAACGTTACTTATAGTAAGGCGTAAGGCGTCTTTGCAAGAGCGCTCTCTCTGTCTCTCTCTCCTTCTCTCTCTCTTTCTCTCTCACTGTAAATTAGCTTAAATTGTGGAAAGCTAGGAGAAAATGGTTGATGTTCTCGCCCACGTCATTAAGCCAAGCACCTTGGATTATCCTTCCAGTTCGAAAATAACCTTTTGCTATGAAAACAAGCTGCTCGGTGATGAGATCCATGCCGCTGATAACTTCGCCGAATAGAATTTAATCATGCTATCTCGTCATAAGCAAGTGTGTCTTCAAACTTAATCTCTGTAGTTGATGAGGCAATCGCAAGATCTTCAAGTTTACTCTCAAGACTGTTTCCCAGATTTAGCTCTTGAGGTGTTTCCTATAGCTATTGCGCAAGTTATACCTACGCTATATGCCCTCGACTAGCATGAAGTATATGGGAAACAGCTTATCGGCAGTTTCCAAGAATTCAATATGGCCGACATTCACTAAACTGCAGTGGACATTATCTACACCAAAAAAAGCAACACTGTCAACCTACATAATAAAAGCATTATTCTAACCTCAAGTATCACAGGGTTAAAGTAACATGCTTTAAACGATGATAATAATGCCTGAACATCGTTACCACACAGCACATAATGAGCCTACTCAACTTCGGTAAGTCTTGTTCTGTAGTAACACTTTTGGATAAAATCACTTCCGAACGATAAATAACGTAATATATTTAATGCACTACTGTGTTGCGAACACAAAAATAACAACAGTAACTATAACTGCTAACTATAACTACTAAAATAATTCAAGACAAAACCACACACATACATGAGAAATGCAATGGCGTCCACAGATTAATACGGCGTTCTAAACAGAATCTTGTTTTAAAATCTATCGGTTGCGTTCCCTGCAACGAGTTTAAAAACAAGGGCTTCTGTGGCAACATAATGGATGCAATATCATCAACTATGGCCGTAGCTTTACCCTGATTATATTTTACGAACGGTTGGCGTTACTAACGCAACGTAATAGATCGAATATCACCAAATATGACCAGACCACGCCATAATGGGGGGAAAATGTTACAGTTGGTTTTCGGGGTATTCCAATAAGCCGTTTCCTCTATATTACCCACAAGAGCCCCGCAAACTAAGATCCATCAACTTTTAGGTACGTCATAATTTTTTTTTAAATCCAGAGGCGCCGAGCTCCCAGTACCCGTCCGGTAATGTACACATTTCTGTCTTTTCTTTAGGCAACAGTTCGTGACTCGCTAGGATAAAAAACGAGTCACAAATTATTGTTTTACATGCTCGCACTCATGAAATTCAGTTTATTCAAATAAGTATAGAAACACAATGGAAATGGCGGATGTTTGAGGAACCGAAATCCTTAAAAGTGTAAAAGTGCATGCATACTTTCTTTCTTTCTTCTTTTAATCTTGTTATCTTTGCGGCACCTGTCCATTAGTGTTATTTAGCTGCGCTGATAGTAGATTAAGTATCAGGCAGTCCTCAAATGTGGTTAAAGGGCAAATTGACGGCAGATTCTGGGCAATCCGAGAAACTTCGTCATTTAAAAAAAATTCTTGACTCACACCGGTAATCAAACGTGGGACGCCTCGCACAGCAGAGAGGCGCTCTATCGACTGAGAAACGGGACCAGGCTTAAATAGCAAATAAGCTGGAAACTGAGTGTGCTGAAAAACTGGTGATAGGACCTTAGATCAGAAAAATTTCAATTTTATGTGCAAATTCCTGGCTAATTGTAAAACCAAGATACTTGGTTGCCAAACCTCAAAGAAGCTGGGAGTAGTATATTGGATATAAGGGTGGTGATTTTAACTGCACAGAGGAAAAGTTTGAAAAGACGAGACGCAGTCGAGCCTTTTCAGTTTCCGAGGATTAGTAAAAACCTTAGCACAAGTGTATTGCATACAAATTTTGGGAGATAATGACGTACTAATTTAATATGGCGCATGAATGAAATGTGAAATACTAAGCTTGAAACATAACATTCATCTTTCCATGGTATCTTGATGATTGAACTTAATTAGCATATATTGACTATAGCATCTTTTGTATCTATTCAGATTTTTCAGGTATGAGAGAGGTACAGTTTATTTTTCAGCGTTCTTCGATTTCAGAATCAGCACACTCGTTCAAATTTGTCGCAGTGATTACTATAGGTAACTATTGATTTGAACACGGCCTACTCTGTTTATCTCGCGGAACCTGTACAAAGATTCAGTGACTCTCTGCATAATATCTTCGATCGTCATTACAACGAAAGTTAGACTGATTCCAGCGCTTTATTCTTTTCAACCATAACGTATGCAATATAAATAAGATGACAATTATTGAGGTGGTAAACATCAACAAGTAGGTTTGATTATATTTTATATCTGTATTAATCAAAATATTGTTAAGCTTAAGGGCGTGAAAATGTAGCGACCTAGGCCTTAAAAGTACGTAATATAGGAGGGTAGGTTAAGCTGGTAAATGTGAATACGGGATAATTCATTCACCTATCAACATAACCGGAAAGGCCATGAAATCGTACTATCTCCCAAAATTAATGTAAGGTAGTTTCAGTTATTTATGTCCATCATTTATTGCTTCCCTTTCTCTTAAGAGGAAGGTTTCAGATTTATGATTACGGTTAAGCTAAGTCTCAGATAAGTATGTCTCTAGTTTTTAAAGAGATCTATTGTGGAAGTATCCGGAAGATTTTATATCGGTGATGTCCAACCTTGTCTCTTTGGAGATGCTTACGTAATTAGCTGCTGCTTCCCCCACCTCCGTCGGAGGGTTGTTCAGGTAGTCCCTGTGACGTGTAAAATCACAAGCTGACAGTCGGTATCCAATGACGGACACAAACAGGCGATTCCATGGCAGTTTCTAAGTCATAACTTGAATGTTCTGGGAATGTACTCAGAAGACCCCTTCATTCTGGATGATTTTTGCACAAATGGTAAACTGCAAGAGAGGGACAAAAGCTTACTAAACACAAAATGTGGATCTCGTTAAAGCAGCCAATAAATGTAAAATACTTCTTTTTCTTTTGAGTGAATAATTTCCCAGATATTCTTTATTATTTGCTTGAATTTGCCAATACTTATACTTTCCTCAAATAGGAATATGTTATTCGTTATTTTTAATCTCTTGGCATTACAAAGAGAATGGAATTTCAAAGGCATCGCATAACAACCAGCTCTTAAAACATTTCACTATCGCTTAAAGCCTAATGCATTCCCATATTCCCCTTGGACCTACAAGAAAATTAGCAATAAGATAATTTCTGAAAATGCTTATGTCGATTAAAATGTAGTAGACAGAGAAATAAGCATTTGCAAGAGTAGTGTGTATAGGAGTGAGTATAGCTCGCTCTCTCTCTCTCTCTCTCTCTCTCTCTCTCTCTCTATATATATATATATATATATATATATATATATATATATATATATATATATATATATATATATATATATATATATTTGCGAATAGAGTTCCTCCAAATTGAACTATATTAAAAGTCTGTATCGTAATAGGTTACGTGACGATCGCTTGGTGTATCTTCTAAGACTATGCACTTCGACTTAGTCGCCAAATATTGATAGACTTCTTAAACGTAAGCAGTACCAAAGAAGTCACTAATGAACAGATGTGCATCACATAAGATTTGAAAGTGCCTCCGTAAATCAAACGCAGCGTACATATAACCAAACCGCCACTGCAACACAATTGAATGTTAAAAGATGGTACAATCCGCATAAAGTGGAAGGAGGTAAATCCAACCTCCCCTGTTTCGCAAACGTTGAATATCGCTGTTTTATATGACTTCTAAGAGATTTCAAGGCCTCGAGTTTAATGTAAACATTTTTAACAAGCCTTGTGTTTACTGGTCCAAACGGAATGTGCTCAAGCTTCCGCACTGCATCGTGTGAGGGAGCCTAATGCTGCATCCTCCACAGAGTATAGAACTGGATCAGTCATGTGATGCACGAATACACCAGTCGTTTTTGCATGCTCTACTTGATACCTGGAGACTTTTATTGGAGCAACCTGAACGTAGCACAGAAGCTATGTGTGATACCTACTAAGAAAATAAGCTACCTTCTTATTTTCGTAATTAGAAGGAAAATCAAGAAAGCGGCAGTATCCCGTACACTAATTAGCACGTTCTCCTCCTAATTAGTAATTGTACCCCTGACATTAAACGTTCATCTTAATGGAGTACTTCCTGCGAGCTTCTTTTGTTTCTTTTTGCTGTTGCGTGCACATGCATTATGTATGCTGGAAATATGTACACGTAGGGGGGATGCAGTAAGGTAAATATTGTTACTGTACGGAAAGTAAAATAAAATTGACTTTTTATTTATGGACGCCCTTTAACTGCTATGGCTCTTGGCGTCTCAATTTTGCTCAGATGCCTCTTTATTAGGCTTGAGGTTCTTTAAGTGCCGTAAATCTACGACACGAGTCCAGTGTAATTGTGTTTGTAAAAGAAAACTGAGTAGAGAGAATCGTGTGAATGTAATACGTTGCATTCTATTCTATTCCATTTCAAACATATAGAAAATTGTATGAATTGTCATGTTGAAGGGCGAATAGAAAGGGATACATGAATGTGTTACGTAAAAGAAAAGCTAGAAGAGAAAACCATGTGAAAGTAACATATTGCATAGTAAAATGGATAGCACAAAAACTTTATCCATGAAAAAATACATATACCTACGTGCCGAATTTCGGAGTGATACGTCAAGCGATTTTGGATATTAGCGATTACATACATATCCATTTTATGCCTATATGTATATAGATTTTATAATTAGACTGACATCGCAGATAAAATGCTCACAGCAGTAAAGCGCAACCAGCTTCTATCACGTGATTTACTCCACGTGGGAAAGATAGTCTGATGTCTCTTGACTGATTAAACATAGATATGAATCGCGCGACCGCACCCTTCATTGGCTGAAGTATTCGTGGCTATCCGCTTCCATCCAGTAGGAATCTATTCATATCTAACCGCAGCCCGGCGAGCGGCCACAGACGTTCAAAGACTTGTGGGACTTCTGTGTATACGTGACTGTCAACAATCGAAGTGGCAGAATCAAAAGGAGTTTCGAAAACGTTCGCGAGACTTCTAGCTTCGTCATTTTCGGTGCGAAACTCGAGAAAGATCCGTGTAACGTCATCCCCAGGATATAAGGAGGCCAGAGAAGAATAAGTCATGACATGAGTCGGTTAGTGTGTCAGTGAGTGTCAGCTGTGCGTGTGTGTTTCGTCGTGTTGGTACGTCGTAAGAAGATTCAACCAGCGTCGGGAGTGATCACATCGTCGTAATTAGTACATGAAAGACGGAGCAAGTGAAGGACACTAAAAGAACTGAGCAAGGTTATGAGAAAAATTGTGAGCTGTGATAGCCCGAAAGACTGCAGACTGTGTTAATGGATTGGATTGATGGAGTTTAGGGGCCCGTCGACAACTAGGTCATTTGGGCCCTAGACTGTTAACGACGGGAAGAAAAGTGAGCATTTGTGGTAAAATTTTAGAAGATAACAAAGTGATAGAAAAGTAACCGGACCGATTTTTGTCATTATTATTAAACTTACCATGTCACATACCTTAAGACCCGCTATAAGGTTTCATTTCCCCATTTGTGGTGTTCTAATACTAGTAGGGCGAAAAAGTAAATACTGAAATAAACATTATTCAGATTTCTTAAAACGCCACATAACAATAGTTTATTAGCATCAAGTTTTCTAAAGTTTCGTCATTTACAGAATTTTAATATTATGACGAGTATTTAAAAACTTCGTGACTTTGGCATTCAGTACATCTTACGATGACTGCACAAAAATGTTACGCTTCCTCATTGGACAAAATATTATTTAACAAAAATATAGATCTCGTTGAAATATACGATTTATTCCGGGCTGTTTATTCATTTATTATTTTAATTTATTTGTTTATTTCATTTCTTTATTTATGTGTGTGCGTGCGTGTGTGTATGTGTTTATTTATTTCTCTATTTATCCATCTATTTGTTTGTTTGTTTATTTATATACTTATTTGTTTGTTTACTTATTTTTAGAATTAACCATTTTCGAGATTGTTATTAGTTTAATTTTCAAATACTTATACAGAATTTTTTAGACGTGGCGAATGACCTTGCTAGGATCTGCACGAGTGACGTCATGCAAATTGATGGCAGGGGTGATGTCTCGGTTTCATAAACAAGAGACTGCTGATAATGCAAGCGAGCACTTTACTTAAACACGCATTCCAGCGATGGCCACCCATAGCCGATTGGTTAGACCATTCGCTTCTCACCAAAACGGCCCGGGTTCGATCCCAGGCAACCGCATGTGAGATTTGTGGTAGACGAAGCGGCGCTGAGGCGGGTTTCCTCCGGATTCTCCTGTTTCCCCCGCCATCTCATTCCACCGGTGCTCCACCTTCATTCCATGTATCATCAGTGTCACCGCCTGCGGTGCCGTAGTAGTAAAAGTGGGCGTTAAACACTACAAGAAACAAACAATTCCAGCGATGTTGACTGCACGGAAGATGGAGACACCCGACACCCCTATGGTCCAATAAATACAAAAGTGAACTCGGCGATAAACCATTGCGCAACTTTCCGCTATTCGCCACATCTAAAAAATACCTTGTACTTTTCTTCATTGGGAAATGTGAATTGAAAGCTTATATGTATTGACAAGAAATAGAGTAGGTACATAATAAGGTTTTTTATGGATTGTTTGAAGAGGACTGAATGGAAAAGGTAATGCGAATGCAACGCATTAAATTTTTGTACACACAGAACTAGTATGTAGAAACAGGATTGAAAGGGGTATTAAGGTAAATATTATTATTGTGTGTTGAGCGAGATAGGAAGGGAGGGGGTAAAGTAGGCAGTAGGTGTGGGCAAACTACATTTCATCGGGACAGACACCATGTCGATCCAGTCAACAAAGGAACTCCAACTCAATCCTGGTTTCAAATTGACATTCCAAAAAGGAGCGTGAGAGAGAGGAAATATACAGATCGGCGGATGATATCAACCACAATTGAGCATAAAGGCTGGGAGGGAGTTGGACTTCAGACATGTTGTAGCATATTCAAAACGCCAACATTAGACCTTCATTTTCCACTGCTTCTGTGCGACTCGCCTGTAGAAATCGCCATTGAAAACCCGACAACTCGATGGTGCAACCGACAGTTTCTAGTGTATCTCCTTCTCTTTCCCTCAACTTGGAACAAGGGGGAAGGTTTGGTTGACCTCGGCACGGCACGGCCGCGCATCGGAGTGGTTTATCCCTCACTCTCTGTTGATAATCACGTCTTATTGTGACGTACAACGTCGATGTGACACTCCCTCCCCACTACCAAAACCTTTTAATTCACTAAGAACATTACAATGAAGTGTCAGTAACACTTCAAACATGTAGTTTAGCATTTTAATTACCTTTATCGCTTTTTATGGTCAGTTGCTTGTGATTTGTAATGCAGCCTTATTATTATAATAACAGTGTATGAGCTATTAATAATAATAAAGCACAATGGGAGGTAATGAGGCATTTCCATGGATATACGGTAGGGAATAGCTGCAGCATGACGCTGGTCTGAAAATTACGGTGTTTCCATTGTTTCTCCTACTCCCGCCTCCGGCTACATGCCACCCCTCCATCGTTCGATTGCATCGTTTGATTAAATTAATGCGTGCATCCCCGGTCCAGGCCTTTTTCGAATGTGCCTCTGCATTACAGCGGTACACATACGCAATGCTGCTCGTGATGGTGATGTGGACTTATATTTAAGCATTTGTATATTTTGGGACAATATCTGGAGAATACGAGAACGTCCGCAGTTACGTAGAGCCTAGAATGCTCAGCTAATACTGCAAAGGAAATTCGCTGCAAGTTGAAGCTGCTCTCTCTCTCTCTGTTTAAAAAAGGGTCCGATATTGCAACAGGAGTTCGTGTTGGCCAAACTAGAATAAATGTTCTTATAAGCACATGTCCGGAAATAAATACTTGTTGAGATATGAGCCATTTTAGAAAAACGTGCAATGTGTGCACATTTACGACAGGTTTGGCATACACCAACGTCGTTAAATGTCCCCATATCCAGAAACGAATGGATTGAGGTCGGCGAATGGGAAGGTCATGCTACTGGGCCTCCTCGACCAATCCATCGTCCATTAAATGTTTCCGGACAAATGCTTATAGCAACATTTATTCTAGTTTTGACCAATACCGACTCCTGTTGCAATATCGGACACCTTTTTAAACACCTGTATACATAAATGACAAACAAAATCCTGTCCAGTTACTTTTTTTTTTTCTCACTTTATTCCAAAACTGAATGCACAACAACACAATTCTCTTTGACTGACGTTAACACAGTCTTCAGTACTTCGTGATACAACTCACAACCGAAGGGTCCAGGGAAAAAACAAGGGAAGTCACTTTTTTCATGAAACCCCAAATATAAATCTTTAATTACAAAACGCAATAAGTCTTTCTCATACAAAGTAATTATTTAAAAAAGAAAGTGAAATATTGAAGACTCAGGTGTAGTGAATCAAATAAAATGGTGCTTAATGTCTGTAATATCAATGATATCAAAAGAAATCAAAGTTTTCATTCTAACTACATTTTCTTCAGGGAAAGAAACAGGTAAGTCACCTAAAACAAAAGAGAACCAGGCAAGTCAGCTACCCGAGAATTTGTTTGTATGATGTTTTACTAATATTTTTAATAGATATTATCCATTATTATTACTATGAATAAATATATTATTGCAACCATGGAAACTTAAAGTTATCCCGCAGGTTGTCAGTCATGTGCGAATCCCTGAAAAATTTCACTGCTGGCTGGCCACAGAACTTCATGAGACTCATTATATCCTCATACTTAGCTTTGGAAATATGTAGAGCACTTGAGGACAACACAGAGATATTACATTTTTGCACCTAACAGAAAATGTAAGAGTATCATTAATATTGTTCCCAAAAATTACCTAAATAGGACAAAGAAGGTAGCTTGAATTCTCCTGTCGTCTGTGTTGAAACACCTTTCTCAGGTTTTCTGATGATGCTAGATATATATGTATATGTAGGTCTCCAGTTGAGTAGAAGAGTGTGGACGGACGAGGGCTCAATTTCCTTCACAGGCTGGGTCTTGAATGGACATTTCAGTACATATTTATCATCCAAAAAATCTTTCCAATCATACTCCATTTCCTGACAGACTCACAACATGAAAGCTGATGGTTTGATTCTTGAATTTTCAATCATGCTTATGAACTCCTCTGGGGTTTCCATCCTTTGTTTCAATTTCCACAGATCAACGTTCTTTTCATATTCCATGGATGAATGACCCGTTCCGGAAATGTGATCTTAATGTTTGTCAAGCCATGGATGATATTAACAACATAGTGCATGAACCGAAAAATAGTGTAATTCTTGTAGTATAAAGTTCTTTAAACATCAGAAACATCTTCACATTCACTCTTCAGGCAAATAGGTATTTTTTGAATCCTTTAAGCTATAATGGTTCTGTTGACGGGCAGATGGCTTACCTGGTCATCTTACCAGCAGAATTTCAATGTAAAATAAATCCATACTAACCTGTTTCTTTTTTTTATATACCTGTGTGAGATAGCCCTTTCCATGGAGAATCACATGGCATCTGAAAAGTGACTTACCTGGTTTTTTCCCTGGACCCTTCAACTGTTCCCTTCTCGTGTCAATACACAATTTTCTGTTTTTCAGGTCTCTTTCTCTCTGTCTCACAAAAACTATGATACGATCACTCAACACTCATTAACTGCTTCGTTGTCTTCCTTCATGACGCGCCGGTTCCCTCACGACGACTGTACACACGTAGCTCACACACACACACACACACACACACACACACACACACACACACACACTAAACACTGACTCCCAATTCTCGTTGCTTCGCTTCCTTATATAGCGAGGATGACGTTTTCTGGAACTTCACCTTTTCTGGAACTTCTGCAACTACGCGGCTGCCGGACGCCTCTCGAATAACCTCAACTCTTTGTAGTGTCGCACTCATTGTCACGTGTTCAAAAAACAGTTGCGTCAGGCAGCTGACCTTGAGCCTTTGACACGCGCCGCGCCTGGCATGTGGTGAGAGGTAGATTGACCCTGACCGTCCTTTGTTGTGCGCCGCGGCCGTCGCCACAAAATATATTCACAAGACTTTCTGTACCTACTATCGTTCAGTGTGAACTAAGTTTTATGTGTAATTGATTGAAAGTACTTTTAAATACTCCAGTAACTCAGTTATGACCTATGTTAAAATGGCCTAAAAGAATAAAGTGCCTTAAAATTACCATCGTTTGTTGATTTTCTTACACATTTCACGTCCTATACTATTTAACTGAATCCTGAATTCCATACATTGCAAACACCTTTGTAAGTTTTCATAATAAAAGGACTGTCTATTGTCAACTATTACGACTTACACATTGAGAAACTTCTCAACAGAGATACTGGTACATGCTTTAATTTAAACAGCAAATATTGCTAGTTTGCAGCTCTTCGTCGAAGGAATACCTCCCAGCACATCAGCAGTCTTGCAATTCTATCATATCCACTGTTCATTTTCCATTTTAGCATATATAAGTTTGTTCACTTCACCTTCCACACGACTTAAATTACTTGCAACTCATTTCACCAATTCTGTTTGATTTTCATTTCGCGGAAATACTTGTTTTTACTTTCGACATGACGAAATACAAATAACACCTCAACCGTTTGCTTCTGCTCTGTGAAGACTACACTGTAACAGTAGGCGCTGTGCGACCCTCAAAGCAGCAGCTAGATTGACCCCACATTCCTTTAGAGCAGAGGTGGGCAAAAGCAGATTCGTGAGTCTTTCGCTGTGTAACTATACAACACAACGGCACACGCCCCTTCCTTAGTTGATTTCAGGAGTCCAAAGGTCGTTTCGCGAACGGTATCAGTGGAGGAATTATGTCTGTGCCAACACCGTCTACCTCATTTGTAACAAGATATTACATGGATTTCTTCGAGCCAGCATTGAACGGCTTAATTGTAGATATCATGCCGCATACAACGAAAAAACTAGTGTATTCTTATCTACATTTTTATACACGTTGTATACATTTTCTGTTGTTATTGTTATTATCATTACTACTACTACTACTACTACTACTACTACTACTACTACTACTACTACTACTACTACTACTACTACTACTACTACTACTACTACCGCCACCCCCCACCCCCACCCCCACCCCCACCACCACCACTATTATTATTATTATTATTATATTATTATTATTATTATTATTATTATTATTATTATTATTATTATTATTATTATTATTATTATTATTTATTATTATTATTATTATTATATTATATTATTATTATTATTATTATTATTATTATTATTATTATTATTATTATTATTTCTTTATTATGATTACAGATTTAGAGCGTACCGAAGTCCTACAAGGTTACAATCTAAACATAACAAACGTACATGTGACAACTCTCTTAACCAGCAAATGAAATTATGAAATACTTATTTCAAATTGTATAAAATCAATTGTTGCTGTGCCAGAGGATAAATTAATTACTTATATTCCCATTCTTGAAAAGGTAAAACCCGAGTTCACTTCACATAGATTCCATGATTTCAGGAAACTTGGGAATGGCATTTCAATGTTTGTTAACCCTTTTACTGTAGATGGAGCCATTCGGACGGTGAATGATGCTCAAATGAAGCCGAGACCCATGGAGCTTTAAGTTACCCGAAATTCTACTTCTCAGGATAAGGGAAAACCTCGGAGGAAAACCTTACCGGATAGCTTACCCTACGCGAGATTCGAACTTGCGACCTCTTGGACGTGAGGCACACACGCCAACCACCACGCTACTGTGAATTTGAGAGATGTTTGAAAGTTAGTCGCTATATGCTGGCCTAATAATTCCACACTCCTTCCATAGCAGCGCGAGAAATAACTGCATAGCGACAGCACTTTAAACAAATCTAGGTTACATTCAGAAGCCTTTCTCTACTCACTCTTCTCAAGGTCACGGAGTCAAACCTGACCCAGATCGATGGTTTTTAAGTATGCTTAAGGGTGAGAGCCTCGTGCCATAGGATTTAC